>BHFT01024401.1:0-21176 GCA_004320025.1 Laticauda laticaudata
ACACTCTCTGCCACCTCTTAGCGTCCCCAAAGGGGACAGCAGAGGGACACTAAGAGGCGGCAGGGGGGGCGGCATGTAAAACACAGCTGTGACGGCACATAACGTGCCACCACTTCCGCATTGGAGGTGCCAGCTCCGGAGCAGTGCTAGTCAATGAGTGAACCTGCAGGGCTGGCGCCTCGAACACCCCCCTGCCACCTCTTCGTGCCCCCTTACCTCTTAGTGTCTCCCAAGGCATCATACCGCCCCCCAGGGGGTGGTACTGCCCACTTTGGGAACCACTACTTTAGACCATAAATATAGCATATGAAGTTTTTCTCTTGTCTTGAGATGTACAAAAAAACACAGCCTCATTAGGCTTATGAAGTTACAAGTTACTGAATTAAATTTCAGCCAACTTTTAAAGAATGTATATTATTGAAATACAACTGTGAATATCAAAAAAGTCAGAAAAGTGAAATGTTCAATATTTAGTATAATTAACAGAAATTGCTGGCTTTCTAGTTATGAATGCTCATTAAACAACTTTAGCTGTTCACCATAAAATGTTAGAAACAAAATTGTATTTAAAACTAACAACCACAATAAAGTTTTAGTGTTAAACACTAAAGGCAATAAATGAAAGTCAAATGTAAAGTAAATAATTTAAAAAGTAGATTACTTGTATTTGTTTTCTGTGACATGGTTTATTTAAACAGCAAGAGAGAAGCATTTCAAGAGCTATGTTTAAATGATAAGAAGTACTTTTCTTTGTCTTGAACGGTGTTTATCAGCATTAGCCACTTTCAGATATATGGACTTTATCTCCCAGAAATCACAGCTGATTGAGGAATTCTGAGAAAGAGTTAAGAGGGGAAGGATACTGCAAAATCTCCATTCCCACTCCACTCCTGGGGGAAAGTTACTGCAAAATCCCATTCCCTCCCTGCCTCACTAACCTGCTTTCCAGCTCTTTTTTCCTGTGCAAGGCAACAAAAGAAGACCCAGCCAATCAACTGGGACTTGGAAGGCAGAGAATAGATGGAGGCAGGGCCAGTCAGAGATGGGATTTGCCGGTTCTCCGAACTACTCAAATTTTCCACTAGCGGTTCTCCAGAACTGGTCAGAACCTGCTGAATACCACCTCTGACTCTGCATTTTGCTGTGATTTTTGTACAATATGTGATGTAACATTATAGTGCTTGCTTGGATATATACAACATAATCTTTGTCTAGAGGGTAGATTATAGAGAAAAAAGTAGCTTCAAATGTACAGTATGTGGTATAGTCCAAGTGGGCACAGAGTCTGTGTCTCCCTCATCAAAGCTCAACTCATTCATACACAGTATTTTGTATACACATCCACTTCTCAAATATAGTCTTCTTTTGAGAATTATTTAGCTCCTTGATATCCGCCTAACAAATCAGTAAACTTACTTTGTGCTCATAATTAAGATCTCTGGCATGGTTACTTTGTTCTCATAATTAAGATCTTATGGAATACAATGCTCAGAAAGGCTGTACATATAGAAAGTAATCAAGAAAGACCCCTCCAATGTAGTGTTTTAATTATAAATTTTTTAAAAAGCCATATAAACCATTTCCTTATTAGTTACTTGTAGTGTTTTCTAGAATCAGCTGTGCTTATATAATAACAAGAAGAGAAAACTTTGAGTGCATTTGACACTGGTATTTGGGGATATCTATAGCCATTTTTCTAAATCACTAAAGAGCAGGAGTATCACATCATGTATTACAACTCCCCCCCCTTGCTAAACTGGTGGTGGGTGTGGCCAGCATGTGATGAATCTGGCCTGTGGGCCATGAGTTTGACACCCCTGCTAAAGAGAAAAAATTATCTAAAAGGGACTAAAGACTTAGGAAAAAAGAAAAGTTTTCCATAAGATACTTTCTCATTCACCATTTTTAAATGAACAATTGTATCCCAGCTCATTATGGCATCTGAATCCAGCTTAGTATTTCTGAATGTTTTATGACTGAAACGATTGCTAATTTAAGTACATGCAGCAATCATTTGCCCAGTCAAGCCAATGAAAGCACATTGGCAAAAAAAGGCATTCAAACTCTTATTGTGTAATACTGGCAACAGGAATAAAAAGAAGATTAAATAAAGACATTGAATATGTATGTATGTATGAACATATGTATGTATCCGTCGTGGGATTCAATTTTTTTTTACTACCAGTTCTGTGGACGTGGCTTGGTGGGTGTAGCAGGGGAAGGACACTGTAAAATCTTCAGTCAGAGGTGGGATTTTCCGGTTCTCTGGACTACTCAAAATTTCCACTATCTGTTCTCCAGAAATGGTCAGAACCTGCTGAATATCACCTCTGGTATGTATGTATGTACGTATTTGATATCCCATCTTTATTTTGTATAGCACAACTGATGTATATACTTCCCTTCCTCCAGTTTTCCCCACAGCCTTATGAGATGGATTAGGCTGAGAAAGAACGACTGGCAGAAAGCCACCCAAATGGCTTCCATGTCTAAAGGAGGACTATTTATTTATTTATATTTGTTTAGAGATTGCCCAGCTCCAAACATCTCTTGGCAGTTTACATACTAAAAATAACAAACAATAAAAACAAAACAAAAAAAGATTGTGAACATCTTTGAACATCCGATACAACCCAACATCCCCAAAAAGGAATAACGCAATTCCCAAAACTGACAAGTTAGTAATCTTTCTACTTGCCTGGACCCAAAACCAAATTTTCAATACCAAACACCCTCAGGATGGAAGCCATTGGGATCTCTGGCCAGGTCACTATGAATGAGACAGCAGTCACCACAAATGAGCAGGTGTACTTCCAAGGCCCTGAAATATGACAGCTTAATTGAAGGGACCTGAAACATGCCTCAGGGACTCCTGGTTTCTAGTCCAACACCTCATTTAGTGCATCAACTGACTCTGTTTAGCCTTGTCTTATTACAAAGCCTCTTGTTCAATCAAGAGGAAAGTATATAATAAAAAATATAGAAATGTTGATACTAAGATGGCAGTGCCCAATGAATGTTTTTGCAAATTTCTCAGATTGCATACAAATTGGTCTCATGATGTCAGGTGAGACTCCTTTTCCCAATAGTTGAAGGATTGAAGTAATGATACAGATAAATTAGTTTCTGTACACAACAAAATTTGTAATTGGTTTTATTTTTAGAATACCAGCTCTGCATTAAACTATTTTTTCCAGCTGATTCTGATTTCCTGTCTGCCTCTTTCAGAAATATGAACAATGAAGATAGGACTTGCTACACCTGCTCTAATGGAAGATTAAACATTTTACTTTAAACTTTTCCTTACTCTTGATGTTAACATTCAAAACAATAATATGCTGTCAGTACTGAAATGCCCCTAATGCAGAGGAAATTAGAAAGAACTGAATGATGTGCTTAAGCACATCCATTTTGGATAGATATAAAGAATGAAGAACAGAACTTTTGATCAATGAAATCTTTTCAAAAACTAATATTTCTTTTTCAAGAAGAGATACCTACAAACAACAATAATAAAAGACTTTATGTTAATTAATACCTGCTTGGTAAACATTTGCTTCCAAAGTTATTGAATCCATTGTGCAAAAGTAAAACAATACACCAATATTAAATATACATTTTAATATTTATTATAATAAAAGTACTAAAATGTTAAATAGGAGTATAGTATATTTAATATATTTTGAGAATATTTATATTTTTTCTAAGAGGCTTTTTCATAGTGTTAGGCCTTCCAGATAGACCAGAGCAGGAAACAAACTCCACAGGAAGATCAAAATTATATTTTACTGAGATAGGTTACAACAGAACTTCGCAATTTTGTACTTTACTCCCCTTCCCTTTTATATACAAGAATTAGGGAGGAGCCTTCTTATTCTTTTCCAAATATAATCTTGTTTCCTCAAATTTAAGGAAATTTTTAGTTTTCTTTGCTTATAAAACAATTCTTACCACTTTCCCTCAAGGTCATCTCTCTGATTCTTTATGTAAATTTACTGTGCTTAGGACAAGCCCCAATAAGTTCAAGAGAAAATTCAAGTGACATGACTGATATATCTTATATAAATTTTATTTTTTTTATAAATTTGGGTTACCTTTCTTTTTACGTATTACTACTAAGTGTGAGAGGCTATGACACTGTTTTCAAGAACATCAGATGGGGGTCATTTTTTCCTTCAAGACATCTAACTACTTCTGGTGGAGAGATGTTATAATTTCTCCATAGTTTTGCTATATTATTCTTATTGTTATTTAAAATACCAGCTTTCTCACACTGTTTTTGCCATTTTCATTTTGTACAACTAACCTATTTCCTTCTGCTTCTAGAGATAATACAGTATTTTACAATTCACGTCAATCATGTTCTTTGAAGAAGCGACTTTGAATCTGAGGTTGAGTATAGTCTCCTCCAACTGTCATGTTATGCAGATTTAGAAAATAAATACAATTTCAATAGTTTCTTATTTCTTTAGCCACTGTTCAGGCATGTCATCTTAAAAACGGGTGCCATACAGCAGGGATTATAAGCATAAAATAATAGTATAAATATAAATAGTATAAGCATAAAATTCTAGTAGAGGGAAAGGTCCATCCCACCCCTGAAAGGACCTAATGGTAAAGACTGCAATGACGACACCATCAAAGCTAACTTCTTCAACACATTCTTTGGCTCAGTATTTGTAAACAGCAATGGATCAACCCCAGTATTTCCTAGCTGAACCCCAGACAACTACAATGATCTAATACATATTGATTTTACAGAAGACAATGTTGAAAAAGCACTACGCAATTTAAAACCATCTCTGTCTATTGGACTGGACAGAATATGTGCCTACTTCTTAAAAAAGCTATCCACTGCTATAGCCGAATCTCTTAGCATAATCTTTGAAAAACCAGCTCCTTGTCAAAACTATGGTCATCCCCATCTTCAAAAAGGAAGAGCTCAGCTTAGTTGAAAATAACAGACCAACCTCCTTATGCTGCGTCACTTGTAAAGTTATGGAATCTATTATTAATCAATCCATTATCCTCCACTCAGAGACAAACAAACAACTCTCTAATAAACAATTTGATTTCAGAAAAAAACTATCCTGTAATCTGCAACTCTTATACACTCAGTCCAATTCCAAATAGGTAAATGGCCTGGTAGTGGGTTGGGAACCCCTGTTAATCACGGCATTCTATGTTTATATTATATTAGCTCTATACCCATGCTTAGCTACAAAACTATGTGATCAGCGTTAATTTCTGGGGAGGAAAATAAGGGGGGTGGAATTATGCCTCTGCCTACCAGCATCCATCAGTATTCATCTGGCTGGCGTCCTGTCAGTGTGTGAGAGAGTTGAGGGCTGTTTGAAACCTGAAACATGGAAACTGAAACAGTATTTGCTGTGTGAGGAAGAAGGAGACAGCAAGGAGCCTGGGAATGGCTTAGCTCAATTGTTCTGTACTAAAGCTGGTTGCTGCTATGAAACTAAAATGGAAACTCCTCTCCTCTTCTTGTGTTTTGCATTTGGAATAGATTTTTTTTCAGGTGGGGAGGGGGAATAGAACTCCTTAGCATTAGACCACGTTAATAATAATATGCGAAATACTAATGCTCTGATGGTCATTTTGAAAAATACTTTCTTAGTGAGCACCTAAAAACCAAGAGGAACATACATGCCAAATTTCAAATTTGTAGGCTTTACAATTCTGGAAATTTCTTGATGATGTGTGTTCTGTATAACTTGGAAGTTTCCAAGTAGTCAATTCTGACTGGCCAAAAAAGGCCAGTTGTGGATTGGTTCATTAGGAACCAATCCAAGAAGTCGCTCAAAGACGGCAAGATTAAATTGATGTCATTGGCTACAAGCCGGCAGGCAAGCCTCTATATAAAGGGCTGCCATGGCTTGAGCGCGGTGAGGCCTATCCATTCTTTGATGACGTCCTAATTTCAGCGAAAAACGCACGCAATTAGAAGCAAGACTAAGGAAGCGCTAATGAAATTCAGAGATGAATCTGGCCTGAAAGTTAAAAAAGAAAAATGCTGCCTGGCACGACCACGTCAATTTTAGGAATTTGATGACGAACAAGGTATCACCCAACAGAAAAAAAAAGTTCAAAGCAATTAAAGATGCCACCCAGACCTAGAAATAAACGGACTTACAGCATTCTTGGTCTGATCAATTTTTATAATGTACTCCTCCACAAGCAACGATAGCAGAACCATGCACTGTTGCTAGATAAAAAAACTGTCTGGACTGGGTCACAAAGAACAAAAAGCCTTTCAAAATATAAAAGACTTGTTTACTCAGACACCGTTCTTATTCAGTTTAGTCATACTCTACCCTTGACCGGTCACCTGCAACGCCTCACCATTCGGAGTCGGTGCTATCCTGAGCCACCAATTACCTCGACAGGAGAGACGCACCCGTCTCTTTTTATTCGAAAACGCTCAAATGGAACGCAATTATAGCCAACTAGACGAGAAGCCCTGGCAATCATCACTGGAGTAAATGCTTTCATGAATACCTATACGGTAGAATATCTCCATTGTTAACTGACCATAAACCATTACTAGGGAGTTTTGGCTGGGATAAATACTCACACTGAACGTTCTATCTCCACGGATGACTAGGTGGTTGAATTCCTGGCTGCCTATTTATATACATTGCTGCATCAACCCAGGAAACAAATCGCTCATGCAGACGCATTAAGCCGAACACTATTACCGATCCTTAGAGGACGACCTGGCTCCAGCCACCGCCCACCCTACAACTAGAAACATGTCTTGAACTTCCATTGACTGCGGATGATGTCACCAGACCATGGCAAAAAAACTCATTGACTACCCGCGTTTTTGATTGGATAGGTTAAAGGCTGGCGGAAGGCCAAAAGACTGAAAACTTTAAACTTTCTGGACTAGACAAACTGAACTGTCAATACAAAAGGGGTGTTTGTTGTGGGGAGAATCGGTGGTGATTTCATCCAAACTACAAAAAGAGGTGTTAGGTATGTTACATGTAGGGCCACCAGGTATAGTTAAAATGAAAAGCCTGGCCAGAGCTATGTCTGGTGGCCTGGCTTGACAAGAACATTGAATGCTGGGTTGCGACATGCCACAAGTGTCAGAGAGTTAGACCCACAACACCACAGCTCCCATACGGGACTGGGAGACCCCACCGAGGGCCCTTGGTCTCGAATCCTATTGATTTTGTGGGACCAACTAGGGGCAATACATTTTTAATAGTGTGGATGCAGTTCGAATTGGCTTGAAGTCATCTTAATGTCATCCACAACAACCGATGCTGTTATAAAACAGCTAACAAATTATTGCAACTCTGGTTTACCTGTTTGTTGGTATCTGACAATGGGCCACAACTAACAGCCAATACAATTCGAACAATACTTAGCCTCTTTGGTATACACCATGCACTAACCACACCGGCCCACCCGGTGGCGAATGGTAGGGCCAAGCGAATGGTCCAGTTCACAAAAGAAGGCCTTGAGAAAATGGACCATGGGGGATGTCAAGACAAGCTAAACCGTTACTTAACTACATACACATCACTCCAGTAGCACAACAAACACAGAGCCCGGCAGAAAATTAATGGGGAGAAAACTCAGATCCCATTTAAATAGGTTGCACCCCAATTATATTGTAGAAAAACCCCCGACTCTTCCAGCCAATACCGCACTTCAAATTGGTGACCTGGTCTATGCAAAAGAATTTTACCAGGGACCCTCTTTGGCTTCCAGCCACGATCACACAAGTAACAGGCCCCGGTCCTACGACTAACCGTGGACGATGGAAGAGAGTGGAAGCGGCACATAGACCAGCTTCGTTCCCGCAACATCGAGCGCAAAACAACTGTGCAACCTCAAATAATAAATTCGAAGAAAACAAAAACAAGGAGGGGGGGGATACAAATAAATAAAAAAGGGTGTGAAAATGAACCAATTAAAATCACAACTAGAAAATCTAACCAACCCAAAGAGCACTTACGGTTAGATGAGACATTGGAAGAAGTCCTGGCGAAAGGGAAGCCAACCTGGAAGTGCACGCCAGGCCGGCTCAACCAGCCCGGTTGAACTGGGAGGGAGCGGCGAACCACTCGACGGCCTGAGAAACTCAGGCGGGAACGGCAGTGCTGACTCACCCTTCCACGGTCGGTTCAATGGAGAAAGCCAGAGAGACAACGATCCCGACCGAACGCTTGAAGTCCTAGGCGAGAAAGAGCCGCGCAGGTAACTAGGACCAGAAAAAGCCCCAACTACCGGCACGACTACGTCATCTCACGTAGACTGAACTAAAGGGGGAGGGATGTTCTGTATAACCTAAAGGTTCCAAGTAGTCAATTTGATTGGCCAAAAAAGGCCAGTAGTGGATTGGTCATTAGGAACCAATCCAAGAAGCCGCTCAAAGGCGGCAAGATTAAATTGATGTCATGGCTACAAGCCGGCAGGCAAAGCCTCTATATAAAGGAGCTGCCGCGGCTTGAGCAATGTTCCGTTACTGTTGCTGCGTTAACTGTAATTAAAGAGTTGCTAGTTAGAACCCGATCTCACGCGCTTCTTTTCCGGATGGAACAATGTGTGAGTGGTATTTCACTTTTATATATATAGAATTATAGTTTTTACAATGTGGCTTCAAAACCAGATTGCAACAAGCCACAGGATAGCTTATTAGGTTGTAGTAAATTTAGAAGTAAAGCTATCATAATCTTAAATAGGTATGATGATCTATTACATAGAATCATTGCTCTGATACAAAGTGGGCTAGCAGACAATGATATATAGGTCTACCAAATGAAGGGAAAACCCATCACTGCAACTTAACAGATGCACTCTCATATGTCATTACATAGTGACATATTTATACAGGGAATTGCACCACATTCTCCATCTGCCAGGTTGCAATTTGCATCCTTGGTTAAAGGAAGCAAAAAAATAATTACTTTCCTTTCCTTTCCAAGATATAATGCTCGTGGTATCTGGAAGTTGGAGCCAGTTAGGAAAATGAAAAGGAAAGATGAAGTTAGGCAACTTGCATTTATAGGGAGCACTCATCCACACACTTCCTATGTTGGCTTCAACAGCATTACCAGTCCTGTCCCATTTCCACATACCATCTGGACATATATCTGTTCTTTGAAGAAGGGAAAGGATCAAATCTCCTTGAATAAAAAACCCTGATCATTGATATATTTTAAAAAGCCTATAGTGCTGTCCCCAAAAGGGTTGCTGCAGTCTGAATTCCCCTGGCTCTCTTTTCCGACCTTCCCTTACTACAATCCATCGTTATAGCTATAGGCCACTCTTGTCTGGGTCAGCTGGACTCTACTGTATTGTCAGTCCCTTGTGCAGTCTCCTCCTAGCAGGCAGATCATGTGGTGGGGTGGTGGTCAGTCTCCTCCTTAAACACCCCCCTACCAGTCTACCGGAAGAAGGAGAGAGGGACAGAAGGGTACGACGAACGATCAGAGAAGAAGAACTGCTTCTTTTCTCTCCCTTTTCATTCAGGCTTGCCCCAAAGAGACCCATTTATCTCTCTTGTCCCCTCTCTCTGTCTCTTGCTCTCTTCCTCTTTCCTGCCAAAACCTCCTCCTTTTCATTTCCCTATATTCAGTGGGTTGGAAGCCAGATCAGCCAGCTGGCCCTGCTTCCCTTCTCTCTCTTTTCCCTCAGGCCTGCTCCACAAAGAGAGTCACCTATCCCTATTACCCCTCTCCCCTCTTGCTCTCCCCCTCTTTCCTTTCAAAACGTCCTCCTTTCATTCCTTTCTCCCTCTTCCCCCAGGCCACAAAACATTTTAAATACTGTAAATAAATACATTTCTCTTGACTGACAAAATTCTGTAAGCTTGACGTCACAATGAGCAAAACCTAACTGAAAATCAAATATATTAATGTATTAGTGAGGAAGATCTCAATATGATGGGCTAAATTGCTATTTTGATCCATGCTCAGACCAGTAATTAACCAAATTATCCAGGTTGTTCTGTCCGGAAAAACGCATGGTAGACCGGGTTCCAGTAAACAGGTTCTTTATTAACAACAAACAAACAGTGGCGGAACATTCTGGCTAAGCCATGGCAGCCCTTTTATACAGGCTTGCCTGCCGGCTTGTAGCCAATGGTAGCCATTTAACTTTGCCGCCTTTAAGCGGCTCTTTGGATTGGTTCTTAATGAACCAATCCACTACTGGCCTTTCTGGCCAATCAGGTTATACCACTTGGACTCTACTAAGTTGTACAGAACACAGGTGTTTGTTGAAAGTGTAAGATCTTTATGTGATTTTCAGTTACCGTATATACTCGCATATAAGCCAACTTTAAAACGCAATTNCTTTGTGTCCAGTTTCTTTGCATTTGTAGTAGTAAAATTCATTAAAATATACCCATGTCTGATGTTAAAAGATTTGGAGGTCGGCTTATATGTGAGTATATACGGTACCAAGAATAACTGCCTTTTGAAATAATTTGATATCTCATTTTTTTTTAGTTGCTATTCTGTTCTTATATTGCTAAGCAGGTGTTTACCTTTACTTTTAGGCTGTAATCTATTCATAGGTTCAGTTTGTTATTGAATATATATTTTCCCATAATCTCTGAACCTAAAATTTATAATGAGATTTCTTTTCACCAGGATAATCGCTGTCTTTTTACATAAATTCATTTCAGTGGAAGATACATGTGTTAACTGCACCATTTCTAGATAGTCACTTCATTAAAATGATACCATTGTATAGTAAAAGGAGCCTAGAGACCAAATATCTCCTTGGTATGATTTCATTAATGGAGCATTTTAAGATTAAACTTAATTGTGAATTCATCTATTTTACATATCTGTCCATCAACCTTAAAACTTGCACAGAGCTATAACTATCTATTGAGAACATATTTTATGCTATGTGTTCATACACATTACAATCCTCATATATTTATATTTAATAGTAAATGCATATAGAATGCATTAAAATTTGCAGCCATTCTTGACAGTAAACCCATATAAAATCAAAGGTTGTGCTTTTCCAACTTTACAGTACCTTGTTCCACAACTCATACTGAAAAAACCTCATCTATTTTCTGCTGACCCTTTGAACCCCATTGCACTTTCCTATTGGAAACGCCTGAATTAATTGTTGTGAAAAGATTCAAAAAATATAATTTATCTGCCTCTGAAAAATTTTACTACTTAAATGTAGATGCTTATAGATGGAAGGGAGGGGGAAGAAACAAAGAAAATGGATATATCAAAAAATATTTTTGCCTAGAAAGTCTTGTCATCTATGCCAGTGTATTCTACACTGGTAAAAGAGAAATCATAGCTGAGTGAGGGTCAAGGTCACTTTACTATTTAAGGGGACTTGTGTGATCATAACAATTCATGTCAGTCTGGAAAAAGGCTGCTTTTCATTATTAAAATTATAATAAACAGTATGAGTAAGATTCAATTATTTTACTGAGTAATTAAAGACATAAATCCTATTTTATGTAATGTTCAGATGAATGAAACATTTGGCTTTTTCCTTGGATTTTTTAATTTTTTCCTTGGATTTCCTTTAATTTTTTACAGATTGGGTGGCAGGAAAAAAATATATTCAGAATGAAAGTAGGAAATATTGTTTTCATTCCCATTTAATTGTAAGCTTTAAACAAATCTTACTGGTTCTGCGACAATACCATTATAATAAGTGCTCCCCAATTGGCAGGGATAATCACAAGCAGTTTATTTTAAAGGTGCAGAAATGCAGATTATAGAAAAAACAAAGTAACTGAGACCTGGAAGTGAACCATGCCTCTCAATAAAGCAAACCTTCCTTTTAAACCTGAATATATTGAAGGAATTATGTGCAGCATTTAGTATTTGAAGATATTTTATTGACACATTGGAAGATTGGAAGATATTTTTTGATAAAATATCTTCCAATCTTCCAGTGTGTCATTAATATTTGGTATAAGCAGTTTTGTTCCACAATAAAAAATTCCTCCAGCAGAGATTGTTTCTTCTTTTAAATTTGTTTTCTTTTATTTATAAAAGTAACCTGTGACTCATTCCCATGAAGTTAATAAATCCCTATTTAAGAATGCAAAAAATGAGTAGTTCTGTAAACATCTAAAAAGTCACAATTCACCTTTAACCTTCCTTTATAATTGATTGCATTTAACTTGGTTGGTTATAAATGGTTAAAGAAGGGTGAATTCCAATCTTGGCCTAGGAATATTTTTCAGCAAGAAAATACAGGGTATGATTTTAAGGTATTTATTTCTTAATATGCTTAATATACTGAGCATTGAAAGAAAAATGTTAAAATAAGAGCCTGCGACTTAAAACTCATTTTATCCAGCCCTTTCATATTATTTCACATATAAGCCATATTATTATGACATTTGAAAAAAAAATCAAAATTATTTCTATATGACTATCAGTGATAGTATTTTAAAACCCAATCTGAAATGTGATAAAAAGGCTAAATCAAATATGTAAGGCATTTCTTTAGACACATACTTCTAATGATGTCTTTTTGTTTTCATTCAAGTTGTATAAATCCTGTCATGATTTATGGTTTAGCTAAATGTGATTTTGGACATTATAGCATATTTAACATGTTATAATTAAAATAAGCCATAACAGTGAAATTTGTGGCTCCAGCCTAGTAAAAATACAATAAATGATGATACAATGTATTAGTAAATAAATCTATCCAAAGGGCCATTATATTGTATTTGTTTGTATTGTAGTTTAGCAACTACAATTGGGAATGACAACTTGGTCATTAAGTGAAGTGATCACTAAGTGAAGTGTGTTTTTGGTCTTCAACTTTCCTTTGTTTATCAACATGCAAAGGTCATAAATGTGAGGATTGGTCTTAAAGATACTTATTTCATCTCCATTGTAATGACAAAACAACTAAAGAAAGCTATCACAGTCATAATCTTGTTTAATACTTATAAATAGGCAAAATTTGAAATGATTGTTCAACTACCTCTTCATATGACAGGAATAAATAATTTAGTGTTCTTTGTTTGAATAGCAGTTTCCAGAATCACTAGCCACTGTGCATATTAGCAGTTGTGATATTTCATTGATTAATTATATGCCATCAAGCCAATGTTAATTCTTAAGAAACACATATTCTCCATGGTGATCTATCCCTAACCTAGCATTTTAGCTCTTCCAATGGCCCCCATTTGCCATTGTAACTGAGTCAATTCATCTTGCCATTGGTTGCATTCTTCTTTTTCCTTTTCCCAGAATTAGAGCTTTCTTCAGAGAGTTATAGTTTCACCTAATGTGTCCAAAGTAGGATAATTTGAGCCTGTTCATTTGTATCTCAAGTAAGAAATATAGGATCACTTATTCAATTATCTGTTTGTGACCCGTTTTGACTCTTTTAATACATACATATATATATATATACAGACTCAGTACAGAAGCCTGATGATGGCAGATGAGATTCTGCTGAAACGTTGCTACAACTTTAAAAGCACTATAATGACGTGGATAATACCCGAAGGAAAGGCTGAACAGCATACTGTGTGGTGCTGTGTGTCGTGTGGTGTGTGTGTGTGTGACTGTGTGTCTGTGTGTGTGTTACTGTTCAGCCTCCCCTTCGGGTATATCCCACGTCATGGTAGTGCTTTTAAAGTTGTAGCAATGGTTTCAGCAAATGCTAATCCTGCCATCATCAGGCTTCTGTATTTGAGTTTGTCATGCTGGCGTCTCCACAGCGTATTAGTTATAATTTGAGGCTTAACCTCATTATTGCGGCAGGGAATGTTTTTTTCTACATTCGCTGATTGGTTTGGGAAATCTTGGTCTGTTGTTTATTGGACTTGGAGTTTGTTTTGATTGTGTTTTGGTTTCTTCTGTTGTTTTGGTGGCTTTGATGGTGGCCACACACTCTGCTCCTCGCACTGGGGCTTAGTATTTATTTTTATGATGATTTCAAGAGTTTCTTTTATCGGACTTGAGTGACATCAGTGAACACCACGTCGAACTTACAAGCAGATCTTCTTGTTCCACGTGTAGGGATCTGTGATCATTTCTAAGAAGGGTATGAGTTGTAAAAATAAAAGCATATGAAGCTGCGTTTTCAGCATGGGGCTCTGTAGTTGTTTTTGCTACAGTGTTTAAGCTAGGGTTTCTTTAATGTTGCTCCTTTGGATGTGCACTTATGGGTCTGAGAGGTATGCTTCTTTGTGTATTTTTGGGAGGCCGTATAATTTTGGGCATCTAGAAGAATTTTTCTCTTGGGATGATCGTCTGTTGGATTTCTTTTGCTATGTGGCTGGTTTATAATTTTCTTCTTGTGTGAATTTTTCAAGATATGTGGTTGGGTCTGTTTTATAGGTTTGTATGTGGAGTCTTGGAGTAGGTCTGTCAAGCCTCCAATACAGAAACAGAGTTTGCAGCCAATCAAAAGCCACAAAACAGACAAAGAAAAACCAGAAACACCAATCAAACAAACTCCAAGTCAATAAACACAGACCAAGACTCCAACCAATCCAGGATGTAGAAAAAAAAAACATCCTGCACAATAATAGGCTAGCCTCAGATTTAAAACCATGGCTGTGAGACCCTGACGCCACATACAAACTCAATACAGAAGCCCTTGCAATGATGGCAGATGAGCGATTCTGCTGAAACATTGCTACAATTTTAAAAGCACTACAATGACGTGGGATAATACCCGAAGGAAGCTGAACAGCATATATATATATATCTTTTTTCATATCTAGACTGTATTTGCATATCTGAAGACCAAACCATATTGTTCCCTTGTTCATTTAATTCTTGTTTACTTTTGAGCTCGCAAAAGGAAAGGAACTTGCAAATTAACAGATTATAATCCAATTTGGCCCACCAAGCCCAAGAGTTCAACCACCAATTATTTTACATCCAAAAAGAGAGTACACAGAGCAAGAAAAAAATCACAGAAGGAAGTCTTTATTATTCAGTTTCTATTTGCCTTGTCTAGTTTATTTTCCTTTGAATTCCAAGAGGTACACTGTTTGCAAGGAGAAGAAAGATTTTTTTCACTGTTCCACTCGCTATTTTAATTCTTTAGTTATAATTTAGTTATAATGATAGCATCTTGTTATCATTATGTTCTCAGGCTTTCAAGCCCGTCCATCTGTTTCTATGTCTTCTCCTGTCTTATATCTTCCACTTTTCACTTTGCCTGTAGGTGACACTGTTGTTCTGCTTCTTTCTTTTCTGTCTCTATATTGTATTTCTCAATGCAAGTTGTAAAATACAATGCAATTGAACCTCAGGTGACGACCTTACTCCATTCCAAGAATTCGGTCATTGCCCAATTTGGACCTCACTGGAAGTGCATGCGTATTTAAAAAATGGCATGGTGCAAAAGGGGAAATCAGCACAGAATAGCAGATTACCATGGATGTCTTTGGTCATCATCTGAGCACCTATTCGTGACCAGAGGTAAGAAATTTTGGTTGTCACCTGAATTGGTTGTGAATGGAAGTATTCACAACAGAGGTTCTACCTGTATATAAAAAAGAAAAGTCTGTATAGTCAGTTTTTATAATCTTCAGAAGTTTCTAGCTTAGAAGTATTGTATTTTCAAGTACCCAGTTCAGTTTCCTAAGTATTCTCTTTCAACAAGTCCATTTAGCCAATGATAGCCCTTAAAAACTCTCTTCGCCGCTTTTCTTCCGGAGATGGAAGGGGAAAAAAAACATGTCACCAGGGTGTTGGAAATGCAAACAGGCACAGGGATCTTATTATCACATGTGGTGAACCTGTCCATTGGCGAAAAAATATTGGGCAAAGATAAAGTGGTTAGTGGAGATGGTAAAACAACAAATAGACCTAAAAACAGAACTGTTTTTATTAGGCATACTAATAATTCCCTGTTAGTATACAATAAAAAATCCAATATTTAATGTTACATGTCATAACAGTGACTAGAATTACATATGCACAAAATTGGAAAAATGGAAGTATACTCACAGAGGAAATTGTAATAAAGAAAATATTAGAATGCGCTGAAGTGGACAGGTTAATGATGGAAATTAAAGACAAAGGTGAAACAGTATTATCTAATATGGGAATTTATGATACAATTGGCTAGACAATAGATGCAAAGGTTAGAAAATGAATGATGAAAGAGGATCAACAAGTTAGAAACAAATACAGGTATAAAGCTATATAGAAGATACGTATTGTGAGCAATAATGGTACTAGATTGTACATAATTACAAATCAAAATATATAGAGTGATAAATGTATCGAGAAGTATGTTATAACCATAGGTACAATAGGTATAAATATGTTGTATAATATCAAGTTTTTATTCTTTTTTCTATGGACTGTATGAAAAAGAGAAAAATGGTCATAACTAGGATGTATAATATCATGTATATTTTTAAAAAGGTGCTGATACAACCAGCATATCATTGTTGCAAAATTAAAATTGCGATGTAAAATGAAGGAAAATGCACAATAAAAATATTTTTTAAAAATCACTCTCCCCTTTTAAGTCCCACTTTCTCTTAGTTATCTTCCAGGGGGCTGTTCTAATGATGATAAAAGTTTAGGATTAAAAGTCTCTCACCCAGATTGAACACACTGTTCTTCTGTCTTCCTCACTTTCTTCCGGTGGCTTCAGAGCGGTGTGCAATGGCCAGCTTCCCGGCTGTCAAATTGAAGAGCCTTATTTGGGTCACCAAGGGAAATTGTGGGCTCCCCATGATCTGCAGATTGCACTCTTTCCATTCATCTCATCTACAAGGTGATTTAGGTCCGTTTGGACGTTTGGTAACTTGGGTTTTGACAGTCCCCCATAGAGCTTCCATGAGGCATGTTGTGTCGACACAAGTCAGCCCCACCCTCCCACTTTGACTCTTATTGTGGGGAATGTTTCATGATGAAATAATGGCTTTCAAATTAAGTAAACCAATCTTTGGGATTTTTCTTCTGCACATGATTATCATTTAGGTTCACTGAGGTGAAATGTGAGAGTCAATAATTAAAACAAATGAGGCAAACATAACACTCCTATCTTGCATCGGGTAAGGTCATATAATAATAACTGTGGGTTTGGGTTTCTGAAAGAACTACTTGTATTTTCATATATCATAACAGTTTGTCAGTACTAACAACACAAGAACTTCACATCTGCTTTTTACTGCCATACTAATGTAGAAAAGTGTTGTGTTAATTACTCAGCTTATACACCAATTGTATATGGACACTTGCAAACAGATAATCATTTTGCCTGTTTTCAGGCCTTTTCCTGAAGGAGAGCAACAAAATAGACATATGCAATGGTTCTCTTTGTAGACTTCAACTCAACATTCAATACCATCATTCCAGATATTCTTCTAATTAAACTAAATCAGCTAGCTGTACCTGACCACACATGTAAATGTATCATAAGCTTCCTAACAGACAGGAAGCAGCAGGTGAAGCTAGGCAAAATCACATCAGATACCTGTAAAAGTAGCACAGCCCCCCCACCCCCAGGGCTGTGTACTCTCTCCACTTTTCTTCTCTATATACCAATGACTGCATCTCAAAAGATCCCTCTGTTAAAGTATTAAAGTTTGCAGATAATACAGTAGTGATTGGTCTCATTTGAGACTGATGAATCTGCACACAGATGGGAGGTTGAACAACTAGCCTTTTGGTACAGCTGGAACAATCTTGAACTAAACACACTCAAAACCATAGAAATGGTGGTAGATTTTAGGAGAAACCCTCCTATATTTCCTATATTTCCACCTCTTACAATGCTAGACAACAGAATATCAACAGTAGAGACATTTAAGTTTCTAGGTTCTATCATATCTCAAGACTTAAAATAGATATCTAACATCAAAAATGTCATCAAAAAATCACAATGAAGAACATTTTTTCTGCACCAACTCAGAAAGCTCAAACAGCCCAAAGAGCTGTTGATTCAATTCTACACAGGAATTATTGAGTCTGTCATCTGCTCGATAGCTGTCTGATTTGGTTCTGCAACAAAACAAGATAGATACAGACTTCAACAACATTGCCACCAATCTGCCTTCCATTGAGGACCTGTATACTGCACAAGTCAAAAAGAGGGCTTTGAAAATATCTACAGCCCGCTCACATCCTGGACATAAATTATTTCAACTTCTACCCTCAAAACGATGTTACGGAGTCATAGTGGAGAACCTATTTTCTAACTGGTTTTCAAGGTGGCTGTGCACATGGGTGCTGCGGCTAACTGCTCCTTCTTTCAGTGTATGGTGTGTATGATTCTGTGTGTGTTTTGGATCCTTTCCTTGATTGAATTCCTGTGGGGCATTGGCAGCATCCACAAGCCAACCTTGTTACAAATTGGACTGAAAATTGTGGAGAAGGCTATTACGCGACGATTTATACATTCTTATAACATTACTGAAGGAGGCAGCCTAGGCCCATGGGGGAAGCCATGGATCACTAACCTGTAGGAAGGAGGAAGAGGCCGGAGAAAAAGAAGAACAAGGAAAGGAAGAGCAGGACTGCCGGTACTGGGTTTTTTTTTTTAGGCTGAGTAAGTTTCCACACAAGCCTTCAATTCCAAGTATATTCTTACCAATGCAAGATCTCGACTAACAAAATGGATGAATTAAGGCTACAAATTGCAAGACTAAATTCATCAAGAATTGCTGTTGTTGTTTTTGCAATCAGTAAACTTGGCTTCATTCACTCATTCAGATGCAAACCGCTTCAGCTGGAAGGCTAAAGGTCAACTGGCGCGACAGGAGTAGAGATTCTGGCAAGATCAAGGAGGAGGTTTAAGCCTATATGTGAACAAAAGCTGATGTACAAAGATTGTTAGACAGGCCATAACCTCCATGCATGCTGGAGTACATGACTCTTAAATGTAGACCCGTATATCTTCACAGGAATTCAGTGTGGTTTTGAATTGCTGCAGTCTATGATCCACCTGTGCCAATACTACCATAGCTTTGGGATTCTTGTACAACATTGTTTAATAATCAGCAGTAATAAGTACTCCTTGATATGTTGCATATCATAGCAGGCGCGACTTTAATCAAGCTGATTTAAAAGAAGTGCTCCCTAAATTCTAATCAGCATGTTAAGTGTGCTACTAGAGGAGCAAACATATTGGACAAAGTATATTTACGCCACATCAAACATGGCTATATGGATATACAATTAACTACATTTGGGACAATCAGCCATATGTCACTGCTTTTAGCACCAGCTTAATCCCTTTTAGGAGATGGGGCCTGCACTATAATAAGACAGTGAAATCTTCGTCAGAAGATGCTTCCAAGAACTTCAGGATTGTTTTCGGAGAACACAAATTGGACATCTTTTACCACCCTGACTAGAGACGCACACTGCAACTGTTCTGGCGCTATATAAAACACTGCACAAATAACTATTCACTGTGGATAAACATATCAGGATCCTGTCCCAATTCAGAAACCCTGGATGACAAGGAAGTCCAGCTCCTCTTGCATGACAGGACCAAGACCTTGTAGGTCCGGTGATGGGGCAACGTACAGTGTTTGCCAGAGCTTAATCTGAAAGAAAGGTATTTCAGAAGGCCAAGACTGATTATAAGAGGAAGATACTGAGGATAATTTTTATAGCAATAACATTAAGGCAGGTGTGGCGGGGGAATTCAACAAATTACAAACCATCAACCCGGACCAATGTCAATCCCTGCTGAGGGGGATGCTCATTGGGCAGAGGAATACTGAATCATTTTTTTTGCTCGCTTTGAAGTGGGAGACTCAGAGACAGATTAAAAATTACAAACTACCAGCCAATTGTAGCCCCACCTCATTGTGAAGAACAGGGAGATGAGGAGCATTCTGAGGGCTGTGGACTGGTAGAAAAGGCTGCCAGTCCTGATGGTATCTTCTGGCCAGTCTCTGTTTTAAAGACTGTGCTGTTGGCTGGCACGACTTTACCAGGGATCTTCATCTTGTTTGAAGACTTCCCACCATTGTTCCGCTGCCAAAGAAGTTTCCGTATCAATAACCTCAACATTACAGACCGAGTGGGCACTCACTCCTATCAACATGCAAGTGCTTTGAGAAATTGGTCACAGGCACATCATTTCTGTTCTCCTGCATACTTTTGATAAACGCCAGTTTTGCGTACAGAAAAAAATAAATCTACAGAGGACACTTTAGCCATCACTCTTCACACTGCTCTTGATCATCTAGAAACAGCGGGGGGCTATGTGAAGATGGCTTTTTGTGGATTTTAGTTCTGCATTTAACACAATTCTTCCACATTAGACTAGTGTCTAAACTTCTGGACCTTGGGCTTTCTAATTCAATCTGCCTTTGGATTATGGATTTCCTGTTCTGGGCCACTCACACAGAGGGTAATTGTACCTCTTCAGCCCTTATTCTTAACACTGGTACACAGAGGGTTGCGTGTTGAATTCCCTTACTCTATACTCTTTATGTGCATGACTGCATTCCCATCATGCTAGTAATACTATTGCCTAATTTGCCAGGATGATACAACAGTTGCGTAAGGGGACTTATCTCTGGGGGAGGATGAGTCTGCCTACCGAGATGCATGGTGGATCGGTTACTTTTTGTGCGTGTGAAGACAATAACTTGGTCCTTCAACGCCAATAAGACCAATGAAGCTTATAGTTGGATTATAGAAGGAAACAGATCAGACATCCAGACTTTGCTTATCAATGGAGACCCGAGTGGAACAAGTGGCAGTTTAAGTTTCTGGGGTATTACCCTTAAAAGAGGACCTGAACCTGGGGTGCCCACATGCAGCCCTGGCAAAAGGGCCCAGCAAGAGATTATACTATCTGAGCACTGCTCAAAAACAACTGAATGAAAAACTGTTGGTGACCTTCTACCGCTGCACCATAGAGAGCATTTTAACATGACTGCACCTCTGTATGGTTTGCCAATTTACACATGGACAGATAGGAAAGCACTCCAGAGGTTAACGTCATTGCCCAAGAAGATCATTGGTTGCCCTCTCCCCTCTTTGAGAGCTTTATAAATCCCGCTGCTTTAAAGAAAGTTCAAAACATTCTCATAAGTCCACCTCATCCTGGGAAACCTTTTTTTTTGAACTATAACCATCTGGCAGATTGTACAGAATGAATACAAAACAAGGACCAAATGCTGAAAAAACGAGCTTCATATCCCAGGGCAGCAGCTCTTTTGAATTCTGGCTGCTATAGTGCAT
>BHFT01024402.1:0-71226 GCA_004320025.1 Laticauda laticaudata
CTGTTGACAGGTGCAGAATTTGATAGGATGCTCCCAATTTTGACCATTTGTTGTCTGTTTGACAGGAATGCTTCTATGCAGTTATGCAGGTGTGCAGAGATACCATTAGATTTTAGTTTTAGGAGTAGTTTGTCACGTACCACTGAATCAAAGGTTTTACAGAAGTCTTTGTAGATTGCGTCTATTGTTTTGCCCTGGTCGAGTTATGTAGTCCATATGTTTTTGCACTGTAAGTGTTGCAGATTACAGGATAGGTTTTTTTTCTGAAACCAAATTGTTTATTGGAAAGTAGGTTGTTTGTCTCTAAGTGGAGAATAATGGATTGGTTATTAATTAATTCCATGACTTTACAGGTGACGCAGCCTAAGGAGATTGGTCTGAAATTTTCAACTAGGCTGGGGTCTTTCAACTAAGATGGGAATGACCTTGGCTTGTGACCATAGGTTAAGCAAGGAGCTGGTCCTGAAAGATTTTTCAAAGATTATGCTTAGAGATTCTGCTATGGTAGTGGATAGTTTTCTTAACAAGTAGACACATATTCCGTCTGGTCTAATAGATAGAGATGATTTTAGATTGCATAGTGCATTTTCATGAAACCTGGGATAGAAATAATTTGAATATCTTTAATAGACTTAGTTACTGATGAATATGATTTACAGTATATATTTGTAAAATTACATTAAAAAGTTTTATTTGTAAAAATTATTAAAAGTACTAAATACTAAAACTGATTAATACCAAATACTAAAATTAAGTAAAAATAATATAAATAGCTTTTTGCAAATGAATAGTTAAATCAATTTTGTTTATTCAGTGTTTATATAGGAACATCTATGTACGATAGCTTTAAAATATTACAGGACAATACTTAAAAAAATATAAATCAGTTTTCCTAGAATATTGAATATGTGAAACTTTCTATTTCTTGTATTCTTCACATATAAATACCATGCTGGTAGGATTGATTATTAATTATTAAGTCCACCAAATCATGAAGGGAACCAGGTTGGCTTAGTGTGAGACACAGTGGATATGAAGTAAGGATTGTTAATTTATGGTAATTAGCTTTGACTTGTCCAAACCTAATTCATTATTTTTTAGCATAAAGATCCAGAACTACCCTGTTTCTATTAGTGTCTTAATATTTCAACATAAAGAGCTACCTTGCAATTACATATTTGTTTTATTTAAAACTGCCAACTTGTCAAATTATTATGGTCCTTTTTGTAGACTTCAGCACAACATTCAATACCATCATTCCATATATTGTCTAACTAAACTAAATTAGCTAGCCATTCCTGACCATACTTGTAAGTGGATCATAAGCTTTCTAACAGTCAGGAAATACCAAGTGAAACTAGGCAAAAATCACATCAGATCCTTGTACAATTAGCACAGCCATACACACCCAGGCTGTGTGGTCCCTCCATTTCTCTTCTCTCTACATACTAAGAACTCAAGGGATCCCTCTGTTAAAATACTGAAGTTTTCTGATGATACAACAGTGATTGGTCTCTTTCAAGACAATGACTAATCTACATACAGATGCGAAGTTGAACAACTAGCCTTGTGGTGCAGCCAGAACAATCTTGAACTGAACAAACAATAGTAGATTTAAAGGCCGTGTCACACTGCACCAACGGATGCAAAGAGAATGTAAAACGGACAAAAAAGCTTCGCCAGTACGGTTTGAAAACGCGATGTATCACTGCCTTGTTTTGCTTCCTCTCATCACCTCCGGCCTCCGGCCGTTACTTGGACGTCTTATCGCACTCGCAAAGTTTTGGGCTGCTCACACTTTTGCGTGGTAAAGATGTTCCATTCGTCGAGCGCCCGCGTCTCGTGATCTGCCTGACGGTGCCACCGCCCCTCGCCGCCGACGCGAACCTCCGACGCCCAGACAAACGGGCCCCGCTGCGACAGGACACAGGCGGAGAGAAGAGATTAAGAAGATAGGGGGGACCTAGACGAGCGTAGCGGGACCGTATAATGAGTGGCTGCTGAGGTGGAAGGGCGTGTGGGTGATAGGTTGAATTGGGCCCTACTGTAACGCATGCCGCGTGTATGATCGTCCCGCTATTACGTAGGACGTGACGCTGCGCATCCCCGTGCAACTCATCCGCACGGCACGGGGAAGCGACACGGAACCCACGCCAGAACAGATGACAGACGGATGACCTAGCGGTATGCCAAATAGGAAACGAAGACGTTGTCGCAACATGGAGAAACACGATTCGCAGAGGGACTATCTCAGCATATTAAGGATGCATCAGAGGATGCCTAGAGGATGCCAGAGGATCCCCGCCTCGAGGTGCTAAGATGCTAGAGGATGGCAATGGAACGGTATATGCTATAAAAAGGGGAGCAACTCGTCTCCGCCATCTCCATTTCCGACCAAGCCCCAGCTGTGGGCAGCTGCAGCCATTCACTCCTGCTCTTGCTAATCTGCCACAGGTCGTCAGTTCGCAATGCTCCACCGTGGATTGTCGACACAAATCCTTTCGGCAAGCGCACCTCCTTCTGCCAAACTCGAAACCTCTCGTCTCGTGTTAGCAGTACTACGCGGAGAGAAAGAGGCACCAAAAAAAGTTGTAGTCACCAAAGATGTTTTGTCAAGAGCAAGTAGTCACTCTTAGACAAGGCTTTGATGGTGGAGCTAGGGAGCGACCCTCGGACATTCGTACGTTCATGAATATGCTAAGCCATGTTTGGATGAGCTTGTGCAGCGTGCACAGGTGCGTACAGAACAACACGCAACTTGCTGACCAGCTGGAACTGGGCCTCAAGGTGACTACCACTCTGAACACCTCTGGCCTAGGGACACTACGAGGCATATAGCACGGTGGAAAGGTGCACCAGAATCAGCTATTGTTGTCGAGAGAGTGGTGCAGCCTCATCGGAGAATACAGGAGGAGTCTCAGTACACTCAACTGAAGAAGGATGGAGAAATGTTGAGATGAGTGGTGTATTAGAAGTGGACATTCCACACGTTGGAGCATAGATGGGAACCACGTGGCTGCAAAGCTCACAGCAATGGGGTCCTTATACACCTTCTTTTTTTCAAGAAGGGGGGCCTTTTTTTTCCCCCACTTTTTTTTCAGCAAAATCCCAAATGCCCCGTGCTCCTTTTTCACCCATGGGGGGCCGTCCGGTGCTTGCGGGGGGGATACCAGTTCAGTGTGAGTCGATGCTTCAGGCAACGGTCATCTATTGATGCCAGGTATAAATGGCAAGTGCACCGTCAAGGAGGGGCTATGGGAAGCCAACCTATGGTGAGGATGGCTTCCAGATCAGACCGGTACGAGAGTCAAAGACACGAAGATGTTGGCCCTAACTATCATGTGGCGGATGAGCGTACTCTCCTAACAACGCCTCGATGAATGCCCTAGCAATCAAATAGCCCTACCATGAAGGAGGGATTTACTGCAGGCTGTCAGGGCAAGATCGGGTGTGGAGAACGCGTTTGGCTCTGAGCAACAGGGTTCACATCCACGGTATCTCTAGAACATGCGAATGCACGCCGGAGACATGCAGGAGGGATCGTGGATGCTTAGCTGGAATCCTGCACATCTCATGCCCGCACCGCTACCGGATTTGCAGAACAGCTTGTCGACTATCAGCGAAGGAAATGGGGATGGACGCCTGGGAGATAGCGGCAAAGGTGCAGGGCCCGAAGAAAAAGCCCCAGGTGTCGTTGTATGCCGAACGAGCCTCTGCGAGGAGAGGTGTGCAAGGGCCAACAGAAAGCTCACAGTGGGGGCGAAGAAGCAGTCGCCACCCTCCGAAACACTGGGGAAGTGGGACCTACCCATCCCGCTGGGCGGCTGCGCTCTGCAACGACAGGATGGTAGATGGTTAAAAGGAGTGACTTGCTATCTTATCACTGTTGATCACAGGATGAGGATTGGGCTTGTATGGTTGAGTTGGTACACACTGACAGGGAGTGTTAAGAGAACCCAGCCAGTTGTGGTTTCGCTGCTTTCAAATGTGTGGATAATGCTTAATAGTGTACATTGATGACAATGAAAGGGCGCGCATAGGGGTGGGCAATCTGGGAGGGTGTAGCGATCCAGTCCCATATGCTGTGCGATGGAGGTTTATCTATCCAGAACTTATGTACCTCCGGTCCCATGAGGTTAACGCTGTTCAATCCAAGTCTATCATTATCGAACCCAATCCACAGGGATTCCCTATCAAAGGGTAAGTCATCTGGACGATCACAGGTATCCCTACCCATCCCCAGGGTTATTCCATCCTGCCATGCACAGGTTCCCTTTCCTTCCCTCCTCCGACAGCATTTCAATCATCACAGGTATACTGATCCTTCGCATCACAGGTATACCTGCACCATGCCAAGTATCCTTCCCAACCCAGCTATGTTAACCCTCAAGAGCAGGTGAGTCTGCCATTCCCAAAGGTATCCAGTTCCGCCATCCAATATTTAACACCACAGGTATCCTGACCCATCACAGCTATTTACCATCACAGTGATACTTAACCTCCAAAGCAGCAAGGGCCAAACATTTCTAAAAGTTCCACCAGACTTTTAGAGTGAAACAATAATAGAAGCAAGGATTTGTGAAACAAGATAAGATTTTTATAAGTCACAGAGCT
This sequence comes from Laticauda laticaudata, assembly GCA_004320025.1. Lineage (NCBI taxonomy): Eukaryota > Metazoa > Chordata > Lepidosauria > Squamata > Elapidae > Laticauda > Laticauda laticaudata. The sequence continues at coordinate 4,615 of BHFT01024402.1, forward strand.
GTGAAAATAACATGCCAAGTCAACGTGAGCCTGAAATAAGAGTCACAATATGCAGGCAGGCAGTTTCTGGATTTGTTTTTGGTCACCGGATTCTGTGCCCCTCTAAGGTGTTTAGGGTGAGTAGCTTGTGGAGGTGGGGTGTGATGCCAGTGCTGGTCTGAGGTGTTTGCCGTTGGGAGTGCCTGGCGCCGAGAGGACGAAGCAGGGGATGGTGTGTTGAGGGGTCTCGGAAGAGCTGGATCAGCCCGCTATGCTGGGAGGTCTTTCATGGCATAGGGGTTGTCAGACCGCAGTATGAGGACAGGAATGTACTGAGGCGGGCTTGGCTGTGGGATGGAGGATGGGGAGTAGTGTAGTGGGGGCTGTCTGGGCTCTTGCAGCAGGATGAGGTGGACAGTGGCGTGGGTTGGCGTGATTGATGTGGCTGATCTGTTGTGCATGGGGTTCGCCGACAGTGCTGAGACGTGTATGTGGAGGGCTGGCTGGTTCTGATGCTGCTGGGGAGCACTCCGAGTAGTGTAGCCTGGAAGTTTAGGGGTGTGGGAGGTGTTGTGGATTGGGGATTAGGGTAGAGAATACACTGGGTTGAGAGGGAGACCCTGGGAGCTGGGTGGGAGGCAGCGTGCCGCTGTGGGTCTGGAAGGGTTGATTAAGCAGCGTGATGATCCTCTCCTTTCCCAACTGGTACTGGAGATCGCGCATCTCCCTTGAGTGGTCTGGTTGATTGTAGTTGAGGAAGGGGCTTAGTCTGGTGATTTGGAGGAGGAGGATTTGATGGGGAGCGCTGACAGAGGAGAACCTAATGCTGGTGGGATGGTGTCACGCTGATTCCGACAGGATTGTGCGTGTGCTCCACTGCTGTGCTGGATCTCTGCCATTATGTGGGAGAGAGGTGTGGTGGATGGCAGTTCGGAAGCATTGACTCGATGTCTCTCTCTCTCACGCGAGCGAGCGATCTCCAACAGGGATTTCTATGCGTCTCCACAGTTGGTCACACAGCGTGCGGGGGTTCTCCAACTGGGAGACTCCAGAACTGGCTGGGAAGGGACTGATCTCGGCTGGGAAATGGATGGGTCCGCAGCAGCTGCGGGAGAGAGGGTAGCAGATGTATCTGGTGCTCTGGTGGTGACGTCATACTCCAGGAAGTGCACTTGGCCATCATCATAGTTCTCTCTGTCCGTCAGCTTAAAGCCGCGGAGGTGGCCAGATTGTTTTGAAGGTGCGAGGGTTCTATGGACCAGGTGTGTCATATGGTTTCACCAGCCGAAGGAGCACGAATCATGATGTTGTAGGGATACGAGACTCTGCGCCTTCAGAAGTCTCTTCTCGCAAGCAGCTGCCGCTTGCCGTTGGTAGATCCTGTGCAGACGGTGATCCTGTTCGCGGCTATATAACGATAGGTACATTTGCATCCGTGTACAGCCATCGCACTACGCCCAATCATCGGCCTCTTGGTTGTTGAGCTCTGCAGAATGGAGATATCTAGGTAGGGTGGCTCTACTCTCTGATGGTTTCGGAGCGGCGCCGCATAAACGACCTACTTCGACTCCCTTAATAGCCAAGGCAGATAGAGAGAGAGTCATATCGAGAGTGAAGGGGCCTCCCGAGGTAGGTATGTTTGTGAAGCGCGGCTGCTACCCTGCACCAATAGAGCAGAGCAGGCAGGCCTAGCAGCGAATCAACAGAGAAGAACCAATATATGGAAATCAACTTGATCACAAGGGCATAGCGGGAGGTTAGCATAGAGGGATCGCAGGTGAGATGACAGGATGATGAAAATAGGATCGGTCAAGCGAGCAAGCAGGAAGAAGATCCGCATAGGATCACAGCAGCTCAAGAGTAGGCAAGAGAGGGCAGGGGTCAGAAGAAAAGGAAGCCAAGACGAGACGAGAGCAGAGCAAGAGAACCAGGAGCACGGACGCAGTGCAACGAGCAGGGGAAGCGGACCAGGCGAGGATCGGAGGGCAAAGTTTACAAGTGAAGAGTAGCGAGCCAAGAGAGCACCTGAATTGTCAAGAGGGCGGAAGACGAAAGCTCAGCGGAGTCAGCAATAAGAATGAAGTGGAGGGCTGTGTCAAATAGAGACAGAAGGGAGCATAGCAGAGAGATGAGTCAGGGGCAGTGGGCAGGGAGGAGTGGCCTGTCTCTTGCAAGGGAGATGGGGCAAGGATTGCTGAGGAGTTGACGCTTTCTTCGCGCACCACTCGAGTCTGTGGGGGGTTTGCGTGGCTTGAGCAGAGAAGGGTGCCATGGATGGCTGGGACGGCGAACCAAGGCTGGCAGGAAGGCCTGGCAAGATCGGAAAAGGAAGAAGCTTGTTAGGAAGGGCGCTGGCAGGGAAGACTGCAGGAAAAGAGGCACAAGGCTGGAGGACAGACTGGGCTGGAGGAGCTGGAAAGGTGCTAGCCTGCAGAAGGTGGAGGGAGGGCTAGCCTAGTAGAAGGTGCTGGGAGGGGCGGCTAGAGAGGCAGGGCTGGGAAGGGTGGCTGCCCAGGGCTGGTGAGGTCAGGCTGCAAGGGAAGGACCTGGCAGCAAGGTAGGCAGAAAGCCTGGAAGGGCAGAATGCAGTGAGAAACTTGAGGTATGGCGCAGACCAGGGTCTTTCGCTTCAAGATGCTAGGTCTACAGTGCGAGGTGCTAGTCACTTAGTGAAATGATTCAGGGGAGGAGAACATATGAGAAAACGTGAAAAGTGTAGTACCGACAGATTTCGCATATTAAGCGCTCAGGCCATCGTTTGCTTCCGTGTGCGTGGAGCAGGGCCGCCTAGGTCTTCCCGCTGTGCAATTACCCCGATTCAATCGCTTGCATCCATTCTGCATCCGTTGTTTCCGTTGTCCGATTACCTCGCTTTTTCTGAGCGCCCCCCGGACGCTAGCAAGGATTGCAGCCTCTCTGGGCCTTGCTGCGTTTTCGCCATCTCAGCTCTAGGGGGGAGTGGTTATCCGAGGTCGTTTTGCTCGCCGCTGCGTCGTCTGGTCCTGGTTTCCGGACTGTCAATTTATCGGGCAAAATTTTTTGCTCCCTTCTGAGAGATGGATAACAACGGATGTAACATTTTTCTCTTCCGTTGTGTCCTTTTTGCATCCGTTGGGCAGTGTGACACGGCCTTAAGGAAAAGCTCCCCTGTTCTACCACCTCTTATAATTCTAGATAACTCTAGACAGTAGAGACCTTCAAGTTTCTAGGTTGTATAATATCTCAAGACTTATAATGGTTACCTAACATCAAAAATGCACAACAAAGAATGTTCTTCCTTTACCAGCTCAAAAATTCAGGCTGCCCCAAAAGCTGTTGGTACTGTTTTACAAAGGAATGGTTAAGTTTGTAGTTTGCACCTCGATAACTGTCAGCACTGCAACCAAACAAGAGAGAGACAGACTTCAATGGATAGTTAGAACTGCAGAAAAAACAATTGCTACCAGCTTGCCTTCCATTGAGGACCTGTATTCTGCAAGAGCCAGAAAGAGAGCTGTGAAAATATCTACGGACCCTTACATCCTGGACATAAACTGTTTAAATTTTTTCCCTCAAGACAGTGCTATAGGGCATTGCATGCCAAAACAAAAGGGAAATCCCATCCCCATGCCATCACTCTACTAAACAATTAATTCCCTCAACACTGTCAAACTACCTAGGAGGCCTATTATTTTTCATCTTTCTTATTACCTATTTCTTTATCTTCTTATGACTACAACTTTGTTGCTTGTATCTTATGATTTTTATTATTACCTATTTCTACCTATTCTTATTACCTATTACTTTATCTTCTTATGACTTCAACTTTGTTGCTTGTATCTTATGATTTATATTGTTTTATTTAGTAAGCTAATATGCTAGATTGCTTATTTAGTATTGTGACTATCATTGAGTGTTGTATCTTATGGTGTATGATGAATGCATTTTATGATGATTATGATCATGATTTATCACTTGTTGCTTGTATATACACTGAGAGCTTGTGCACCAGAGACAAATTACTTGTGTGCCTAATCACACTTGGCCAATAAAGAATTCTAAATATAAGAAGAATCAAAGAAAAATAATTTCAGCTGCTCAAGGTTGAGAAATACTGTAATATAGGTTGATGCTCTTATTGCTATATGTAAAAAGCATTGAAAATAAAGTGTTCTAGAGTTAATTTAATAAAAATCTTTTTGGATTCACAGTGTTATAATTTTTCAAAGTATCACAGAAAAATAGGTTACTGTTGATTTTTGTGAAATTCTTGAAGTTCTTTATTATTTTTTTAACAAACTTAAAGCGCAATAGTCTGTTTCTCATTTTCTTATGTAATGCTAAATATAAACTTGTCATGAAAGTTAGTGTCATTTCCGTTGTAATATAGCCTCAACTTGATTTTTTAGGGTAGTTATGCCTTAAAGGTCAACTATTTCTGGAATATTTCTATTGATTTAATTGGCTTTATTTAAATTTAAGATTATATCATTTGCGAACCAAAACTGTAAAAAAAACTGTTCGTTCAACTTTGCAGTAGTGGTGAGGCCTGAACATTGTTAATCAATCAACCATTGTGTTGCTCTCCCATTGAATCCCCCAACTAGGTTCTTATGAAAGGTCATGAGGGTTGGGGCTATTGTCACATTATTGGCAAGATGTTCCACAGGGCAGGTGCAAAGGCAGAAAAGTTCCTTCTATTGGATCCTGCCAACTGGAATAATTGGGCTGACAGGGCCTGCTGCATGCCTTCTCTTCCAGCATAGATGACAGAGACCAATCATAGTGGGATGAGCAACCATTGTTTTATAGTTTATAGTTGTGAAAGACATAAAAATCTATTATTCTCAGTGTTATGCAAAACATGAGCTGAATTTCATACCCAGTTTATAATTCTCAAATTGAATGGCTTTAGATCTTAGGTCTTATCATAGACCTATGTTAGCCAGTATAAGAGGAAAAGCTAGGCAAAGTTGAGATGAATGGCAATGTATGCATTAACTGGAACCTTAACATTATTGGATCCATTTTCAGTAGCTCAAATTAAAATACTTTCTAAGAAATCTGTTTGTTTAGTTCTCTTTAATCTCAAAAGCTTAAGATAAAGACCTGAAGACCACCACATGTTCTATTCTCAGAAATTCCCAAAGCATAATGGGAGTTAGGGTTAGGGTTTCCCAATTTTCCAGCATTTTTATAACTGACTTCAATTGTGACATATTTCTAAGGATATAAGATTCAAGAAAAACAGATGTTGCGGATAATTTTATGTTTTGTACATATGTGTTAAATAAAGAAATATTTATTATTTTATCTATTTATAAGCATTTTATTGTCTGAAATAACGTAGAGATGCTTCAATCATTCTCCTTCCTATTCTCCCCTTTTTTTGAACTTTAATTCTAAAATAATTTAATCCTGTTAATGACTTCTAAAATTTGTGTTAATTCTGTAATGTCTTCTGCTCTTTTGTTTGCTTTTTATTTTCTGGCTACTTTTTGAAGCTGCATATCTTCTTTGGGTGCTGCTATTTAATCACCATTGCTACGCAGAATTGCATGAGCTAGTCTATAATATTGCCAACTTGTTTCTTCTAAAGAACCAGTATCAAATGAGTCAAGAGAAAAGCAGTAGAATTCGGGTGTGATCCTTGACTTTGGTTCCTAATGGATATAATTAATGTCTGACTTCAAGTGGGGTAATTTATTTTTATTTATTTTCTTTTTAATCTTAATTTTTGATTTTTCAGATACTGCTGATAACTAGTGCAATTAGTTTAACAGAGGGGTAATATTGAATTGTATACTGTATTTCTATTTCTTTTTGGAAATTACATTCAATTCCAAATTTCAATATTGCTATACTAAGCAGTATTTTTAATTAACAAACTTGTCAGACATTTCAGAATATACTAATTGAGTAGGATCAAATGTTGGCAAGAACACAATATTAATTAGTATAACATGGATGAAGTTTTCACTTAGAATATTTGAAACTTTAAGAAATGATTACCATATACGAAAACATGATAATATTTATTTCTTGATCTAATATATTAATTCAACATTTTTCAGTAGATACTCCAATATTTTATTTAAGACAATGCCTGGAATAAAATACCAATGAGAAACTAAAAAGAAAGCCTTGCATCTTAATATATAGCCATCTGTTGTGACATTTAAAGTCTGTTACTTACCCCCAAGTATAGCACATGATGACCACTCTTATTAAAACAACCTTTCTTGTAGTATTTATAATGTTGGACTCCTACTGGTAATATAATGAGGGTAGACTGCATTTTGATTGAGTAACCACTTGGGAGAAATTTAATTTAATTAAACTCATCTTCATTAAAGTATTACATTCAAGTAAAGTAATTATGAAGGCCTGTACAGTATAGGAGCAATCCTGCTACTTAAGGACAGAGAAAGATCACATTAGACAGATCATAACTTCTAGAAAAGCTATTTCTGCTTATACTTATCTTCAATATTTGAAAAAAAATGGCCTTCAGAAACATGTACAGGCAATACTTTCTGTCACATTTTAAATTCATTCTTTTTCTTTATATTTTTATATTTGTCAGCCATTGTGTGATCTTGTTCACAAAAAAGACAAATGTACACTGTTTTGTCACCTCTTGTACTTTGGTATCTTGCTTTTATCTTTGACTAAGGAGATAAGCAATGCTCAAGGTCAGTTTTAGAACTGTGCTATTAGTTGAAACAAACCATTCCTTTGTATACCATGCAACTTCCTTTAAAACATGATTTGAGTTTTTGAGATACCAGGATTTAGTAATTGAAATGATAAAATGTTGCTTGGAAGTAGAATTGCTATGCACAGTTAATTACAGTTATAAAAATATTAATATGACTATAGAATTTTAGAAGTGTGGCACTGGAAAGGACCACTTGGAAATATAATCTAAACTTCTTTAATGTGCTGGAAAATCAGTTAAACCTTCCTCAAGAATTAGCAGTCTGTGGTCCACTTATTTTTTACAGTGAAGAATACTTAAAAAACATTCTCAATATGCTTCTAAAATTATAAGTTAAGCATTAAATTTTAACTGATCAGTTTTCTTTTTGGAAAGACAATAATAATCAGCTGAAATAGGATGTAATCATTATAAATCAGTGATATTAACCTTTGTAAATGTCCATGTGTAACTGCTTTTCTTCATTTGTAGATTGTCCTTTGAAAAGTAAAATAATTGTTATCATGTTATCTTTGATACTTTTGACTCCTTGCTAGTTTTAATGAAGTTTGTGAAGGAACTGTTATTTACATAGTGCTTTACAGTTTGGGGATTAGTTTGAGGGAGATGTTATGGAGTTCGACTGGTCTCCATAATTAATCTGTAGATGGGTCTACCTATTCTATAATTAAGGTACTATACTTTTTCCTGATTTTTTTGTCCAATTTTTCTTATCATAAGTGTTAGTTTGTGGAATTATGTCTTCGGTCTTTGGCTCTAACCAGCTAATAAACCTATTTCCTATACAATTTTATTCAGACCATGATGCCTATAATAATAGCCTGTGGGCAAGGAAGTTTAGATTATGTTTCTGACTTTCCATATTAGCAGATACCTTGCCTAAGTACAGATCAAGTTCATATAGAAATGGGATTCTGGAATGGAATGGATTCATGTAGGAAGAGTTTTGCAAGTAGGAATAAATGTTTCTCCAGACTAAATAATGGCGGTTGCTTTTGTTATTGACTTGTATTTTATATCGTTCTGAAAGAGGTTAACAGATACAGACACAGGAATTGTATAACCTTCAGAAAGTCAAGATATATTGTACTGTTATATGTTAGATTATGGTAGCTTGATGGATTTTCATTACTTGTAAACATGATTACACAAGAAGTATTCCATATCATTTCACTTTTTTGGTTAATAGAAAGCAGCCATTATTTATTCTGTTACATTATAATGAACCTTAAATTTGCCATTTGTAAAGTACTGTATTTTTTAAAAAATTCACTTTTTATGGCATCAGAAAATATAAAGATTATTAATATATTATTGTTATACAAACATTTTAAAAGAAGAAGGAGTGAAGCTTAAGGAACACGAAAGAGAATGTTACACTACACTACAGTTGAAGCCACATTTTATATTTTCTAAAATTTTCAAATTCTATTTGATTGTTTTTGTTTGAATTAACAACTGACAAAGCACTTTGCAATGGTCAATTATGATGGTCAGTATGCTATATGTTCTTCTTTTCTTGTATTTCTTTATAGCTTTAGCAACAGCTTCTGATTTCATTTATTTATTTAGTTCTTTTATTATTTCATTTATTTATTTAGTTATTTCCTGCCCATCTCTTGACCTTTTTTGTGAAATGAATTGTTTGTCTGCTTTTTACTCCCCCCTCCACAGCCTTCTTCAGTTCTTCTGTACTAGTCCCAGCTCCTATTTGCTTTTCTTCAATAAGGATGCTTCCTGGCTGCAAATCTTAACTTGCTGCTTCAATTAGCTTTTCAATGGACCCCCTGGCAACTTCCATTGTTTCCTGCTGTCCGTTCTTTTTTCCTGCTGTTTTTTATGACTTTGCTTGTATTTTTGGCAAACACTGAGTTACTAGACAATTGTTTGGAGAACTATTGGTTCCCTGCTAATGTTATCACTAATTCCCAACAGATGTTTTGATAAATCTTTTTTCTTTTTTTGCCCAATTGTAATAACGTTTGTGTTTTTAAGCTTTAAACTAGTTTCTTTAATGAAACCACCAGATATTTCCAAGTTTTAGAAAGAGGTAATTCTCCTCAGTTTCAAACAACATGACACAAACAAAATTAGCAAGAAAATTTCTCCCATTTTGAAGAAGAAAGGTGTTCCCTTGAATTATTTGTTTGGTTCTTTCTTATAAACATTTACTTCTAAAGCGGCAGAAATAGAATTTTATTCTATTTTTATTGAACTCCAACTTCTTAAGTAGTCACTGATGTTTTCAGACTTTCATTGTTTTATTGCAGATGTTTGATTTTAAAAAACTGTTCTTCATGTAAAATGAAAAACTGATAGGCTTGCCTTTTAATTCCTCTTAACACAACATTTCAATTGAACCAATGCTAGACAATTCTTATGGGAAATGAGAAGATAATGATGTACCATGTAAAATTTATATTAGCAAGTATCCTTATTTACCCAAGGGAACTTATCAACCAAGAAATTTAATAGTTCTTACCAACTTTCCTATGGGATTTTTTTAGCTATCTGTATTAATAGTGTTAGGAAATAAATGGTTGCCAGGTGTGTTCACTTTTAACTTTTAACTGTATCTTAACTATAGGCTTAACTGGGAGAAATGTTAATTTATTCCTATTCAAAAAACCACTTAAACTTTGAAATGCTACTGAGAGGATTAGTTGTATAACCCTGACTAAAGTTGCAATTTTGAAATGTTAAACTAGAGAGTTTAGGCCCACATTGATCTGTATAAGGCAAGTTTCAATTTCTGAAACAGAACAAGTTCAGATTTTTAAAAATTAAAAATAGGAAAGCATTTAGAACTTAAAACTCTTAATATTTGAATCTTCTATAGGAATATTCCTACTAAAACATACATGTAGTCTGTGAATATTTCTGAAATGCAAAAAGTTGTTACAAGATTGTCCATTTGCTTTAATTATTTAATTATCTTGCTTGTAGTAACAATTCCTTTCTATCTTTTCTGTTTCCTTTTTTTAAGTAACCTCAGCTATTAAAAAAACTCCGTCTTGCTGGTAATACATTCTTGAATTTCTTCAATAATAATTTGTTGTGCATCACATTGCCTAAGATATGCAAATTGAACTAAGTATAATGCAGAGCCAGGTGCAAAAAGGGAAATGATCATCTATCCATCCATTCATCTATCTATCCATCTATCCATTATTCTTTTTTTTCCCTTGTTTTCATCCTCCTCCAGGAGACTTTCCTGAAATTAGAACAATAACAGACTTTATAGGAACTTTTGAAAATATCCCACAGACTTTATGAAATTATGCCCAGGGATATATGCATATGCTTACCCCTGGACATAAGCATATGCATATGCTTCAGACTGTGAATATTTTGGGAGTTTTCCTGGACTGAAAGTTCTTGCTTGAGAAAGAGGTAGCAGATATGACCAGGAACTTTGCAAATTTCATTTTGTGCATCAGTTGCCCCTTTCTGGATTAAGAGTGCTGCTCAAGGTTCATGTTAAAATTTTTAATCTTTATCTGCAAGGCTATTCATTACTGCAAGACTGCTATAAGCACAAAATGAAAAGATTCCCACAACAGAGAATGGGTGAGTAAAGATGACAGAAGTAGCAGAGATGAAAAAAATAATAATTTGTTTACTAGGAGAAAGATCAACAGCTATATTGATTAGTGACTGGAAACTCCTTGTGACCTTTTTATTGAAAAAAAAAGTTTTAACAAAATGAAGATTTATTTTTGAATGTTTATGCCACCAACATCAACACTTCTGTAGGGGTTCACAGATAAAGACACATAAAACAATGAAATACTACAGTAATAAAAACAAAGAATAAAAGATGTACAAATTGAATTAAAGCAAACCTATGTTACAGAAAGGACTTCAATTATCAAAAGCCTGGGTAAAAAGTCAGATCAAGGCTCTTCAAAATACCATCAAGATATTTTTGAATTGAAGGGAACAAAAGTGTAATAAGAATATATTGGAGGTTTTCTCCACATTTCTAGTAGACCATAGTGGTTAATATGTATTTTCTGGAATTATAAACATAAATATGCCTTATATGATTGTCATTAATTTTCTTTTTGACAGAAAGAAAAAAAATTTCTTCCGTCATCAATGTTTTAAGGCCCTGTCACACTGCCCAACGGGTGCAAAACGTTTGTAAAAAGGACACAGCGGACGAGAAAAATGTTCCTTCTTGTTATCCACTCTCAAAAGGGGCAAAAATTTGATTAACCAGAGCGATAACACGAAAAAGGAATGGACGGCGGGGAGGACGCAGAGCGGATGGAAAAGCGGATGCGGAACGGAAGCCCAGCGGATGGAAGCGGATGAGAGCGGATGGCACATCCGCAGGTGCTTCCGGGGCCTCAGCAAAAGCGGACGCGGAACGATACAGTTGGATGCACAGTGGATGCACAACGGATGAAGCGGATGCAGAGTGGAAGCCTAAGGCGGATGCACAGCGGAAAGCCTAACGGATGCCGTAGCATTAATGCGCATGCGGGGAGGATTGCATTGCGTAACCCCGGTATAAGGGAAGCAGATCGGAGCAGGTCACCATTCAGAGAGAAGGACCTGCTGCCGGACGAGTTGATCAGCCTTGCCTTGCCCTGCCTGCATTGCCTGCCTGCAAGCTTGCTGCAAGCCTTGCTGCCAGCCTCCCTGCCAGCCTCCCTGCCAGCTGCTGTGTCTGCGCTGGCCTGCCCGAGCCTTTGCTGCCTGCCTGCCTGCCCAGCTTGGCATGCCTAGCCTGCCAGCCTTGGTTTCCTGCCTTCTGCCAGCCTTGGTTCCTACCTTCCTGCCAGCCTTGGTTCATGCCTGGACTGCCAGCCTTGGTGCCTGCCTGCCTGCCAGCCTTCCTGTAAGCCTTGGTGCCCAGCCTTCAGGCCAGCCTTGGGTGCCTGCCTGCCTGCCAGCCTTGGTGCCTGCCTGCTTAGCAGCCTTTCCTGCCAGCCTTGGTTCTGCGCAGACTCCCTGCCAGCCAGCAAACCCCACAAACATGGAAAGAACAGAGCTCAGCGTCAGCCAGCCCTGGGCAAGAGGGACAGGGCCACCATCCCACCCCCTGGCCCTCACTCTGGTCGTGTTGGGCTTCTGTAGCATTGGGATCGCTCTTCTGGGGCTGGAGCTTCTGCTGCTTCTGCTTCTGGCGGAGCTGATGATGCGCGGATCAGACCAAGCACTCCAGCACCAGCCACCTCCACAGCACCTGGATCCTTCACCCCTGAGACTGAATGACCAAGAGGAAGTGCAGAGACTCATTTTTGTTTTATAGCTTCTTGTTAATAAAGTCTATTTTATGATTCCACACACTTGCTTCATTTCTTTTTTTTATAAAAGTCTTGCTGGAACTTTTAGAAATGGTTTAAGCCTTTGCAGGCTTGAGGGATGGGATTAAGATAGCAGTGGGATGGGCAGGGATACCTTTGGATGGTAATAGCTGTGGATAGATAAACCTTCCAGTGCAAGCATAGTGGACTGGATGGTCCGCCCTCCCACACTATGCCCTTTATTATCACAATAATGTAATCAATCATCCACACATGTCAACATAACACAACTCCTTATTAATGCCCTTCTTCATTGTAGGGCCACTCACATACATGCACAACCTCATCAGTGTTATGCCACAGGCTCAAGAGCATCATTAACCACTCTATCATCCTGTCTTGCCACTCCACTGCTCCAGCTGGGGAATTGCACCAGTGTCTCAGAGGTTGCGCTACTTCTTCCCTTCACGTGAGGCTCTGTTGGGGCCTTGCACATCCTCAGTGTCTATCAGGTTTTCGCCCTTGCCTCCATTCCCCAGGCTCCATGTCCCCATTGCCTTGTGGACGTCCACTGAGCTCGTTCTGCAAGACTGGTGCGGGTGTGCATGGATTTGTGCAGGATGCAGCAAGCTTCCATGATCCTCCTCACGGTATCTGGGCGGATGCTGCATGGTGGTGAGAACTACCTGGAACCTGTTGGCAGGATGCCAAAGCGCATTCTCCACCACCCGCCTTGCCCTGGACAGCCTGTAGTTGGAAGATCCTCTCTTCACGGGTGAGGCATTTGGAGGTGTAGGTTTCATGAGGTAAGGTTGTGAGGGAGAAGGCGTCATCCCCCATTGATGAGATTAGGGCAGCAGTCTGTGTGTGTCGTTTGGGCAGGGGGTCTGGATCTGGAAGCCCACGATGAGGTTGCATTCAGAGCCCCCTCCTTGAGGTGACTGTGGTTGTATACCTGGGCATCTGAAGTGCAGCCGTTGCCTGAAGCATCGATGTACATGAACTTGGAGTCAGCATCGACCATGGCGAGAGGGTGATGCTGAAGAAAGCCCTTGTAGTGGAAATAAGTGGACCGCCGACTTGGCTGGCACTTTGCAGGCCACGTGCTTGCCATCGATGCTCCAACGGTGTGTGGGAAGTTCCAACCTCTGTTACCACTCTTCTGCAACTTTCTTCCATCCTTCTTCAGTGGGAGGGGCACTGGAGCGAGCTCTCCATGTATTCTGATGATGGCCTGCACCACTTCTCTGACCACAATGCTGATCGGTGTTGTGTGGCACCCTCCAGCCGTTTGCTGCTGCGTGTACGTGGTCCCTGAGGCCAGGTGGCACAGAGTGAGTCCAAACCGTTGAGCCAGGTTCCAGGCTGGGCCGCGAAGTTGGTGTTTGCCTTGGTCAACCTGGGTGTCAGCCACTGCACAACTTCGTCAAACATGGCTGGAATGCATCCAAACATGGCATCCTCATGTGAGTTCTGGAATGCACGAGTGTTTTGTTCCTGAGCTCCACATCAGCTTGTTGTACAGTCCTTCCGTCTACTGCTCTTCTGGTGATCCATCTTTCGGACCAGACCCTTCTTGGCCGCCTCCTTTTCTTCTCCGTAGTTTAGAGTTCACAGAGCCTGTAGATGGCTTCGTACTGTTGCAGAAGGATGGTGGCTGCCAAAAGGACTTTGTTATGATCCACAGTGGACATGACTGGATGCTATGGAAGAGGAAGAGTCAGATGAAGGCTGTAGAGGTCTGCACCGCAGGGCTGCTGGTCTGAAAGTGAGATCTAGGTGAGTTGCTCCCCCTTTTTATTGGCAGTATAGGTTTTCCCCTAGGTGTTCCTTTGCATCCTCGAGGCATCCTCTAGACATCCTTAATATCCGAGATAGGTCCCCTCTGTGAACGTTTTTTCAGTTTTAAATGCTTTGTTTCCGTTCTGCATCCGCTAGGCATCCGTTCTGCATCAGATATTAGTGTATGTGCTTCATTAAAATTTTTGAATTGGTAAATAATATGAAAGATAGATCCGTGAAAATTGTTGTCTTTCCATTCCAATGATACTATTTCTGGGTAGAATAAAATATCACAGGCTTCTCTGATATTGAACCAGAAGCAGTCTGGGATTCTGACAAATTAATTTGGAAATAGAAATAGTATGCTGCTCCTATCTGTAGCTACTCAACTATAGTGAAAAAAATATCTCATGCTATTTCATTTCCATATATACCATGAAAGACTAATCTTTCAGAAAATATAAATTATTTCTATGTGACAGACCATGGGTCCAGGGCAATTCATCTTGATTCTTTTACAATAGCCAATTGAAATCTTTAATGAATCAGCACTTTGAAGTTGATTTATTCTTATGCTCTGCTCCATAGTAACATGTTTTCAAGCTCCCTAATTATCATACTAGTAGTCAGCTGTGTTTTGTCAGGTGTTTTACAACTGTTTCAAGTACTTTATAAGATGTTTCAATGCTTTAAACAAGCAAAATTTTAAACTTAAGAACAATTCAAGATCCAGTTAAACTGAAGGTTCATGGGGACTTTTTGTTAATATAACTCTTTGAGGTTCCCTCTCTCCCTCTCCCTCTCTCCCTCTCTCCCTCTCTCTCTCTTCCTCCCTCCCTCCCCCCTTCCCTTCCTCCCCCTGCCTTCCTCTCTCTCTCTCTCTCTCAAACACACACACACATACAGTCTCTCAGTATAATAGTAATAAAATAAAGACCAAGAAAATTTTTTCATTTCAACAATCAAAAGATAACTGTTTTCAGAAAATTCCTTCATAACACAAGTATATAACACAAGTTATATGTTTATATTGAAACTCTCATATTTACATTTTGTATTAGGATTTTAAAAATCTTTATTATAATAATGCATAATAGGACATAAATTGGCATTTACCAAATTCTGATCATTTCAAAGTAAACATGCACTCTTATCCTGTGTTCATCATTTACAAGTGCTTACCAGTTCTGGAAGAGAAGAGTAGGGGTTTGGAATCTCGTAAGTGAAGAGTTTTAGACAAAGTTGAAAGATCCAAACTGCAAAAATCCAAATGAAAATCTCTAGAATTTTCAGTGTCCAGATAATTTCAATCCAATCTGATAGTTCTGTTTTAGAAAAGCTAAAAGTTGTATATTTAACTTTTAAAAGTTATTTCAATTTTTTTCATACTTTTGTAAAATGATATAGTTACAAGTTACATTAATTTCAATTTATAAGTTGAAAAAGAGTTACATTATAGTTACATTATACAAAAAAGTTATACTATTGAGATTCCATGGCTATATTCAGATAGTACGGGGGGCCAAACTCAAGGCCTATATCCAGTCCATGGGGTAATTAGATGTGACCCCCCAGGGCCACTCTGGAAACAGTGAAGGACTGGCCTGAGGTGCCTCTACCTGTGAAAATGGGCTCCCAATCTGCCAGCAAAAATGGAGCTCGGGAGAGCCCTCCCAAGTTCTGATTTTGCTGGCAAAGGGTTGCAGGAGACCATCCCAACCAATAAGGGAGATTGTGAGCCTGTTTTTACTGGCAGTTCGCTCAGGCAACCACAGACGCACCTGACATGAGTGATGTCAAGCTGGCCATGCCCACCCCAAGTCCCCATCATCAAACACAACCCTGATGCACCCCCTCAATGAAATTGAATTTGATACCCCTGACATAGTATATTGTTATTAGCCTATATTCTGGGTTTGGACAACCATAGACTAGTCAAATAAAGCAGATATAAGCAACGTGATAAGTCACATAAATATAAGAAAAATCTTTGTGTTGTTCAAATGCAGCATCAGGTCTTTAACTGATCTGATTAAGCAAACTCCATTAACATAACCTATTTTTTAATAGCTTGTAACACAGTTCTCCCTATGGATACAATTGTATGGCAATCATGCTCACTATTTGATAATGACATTTAAGAATAACAGAATTGGAAAGAACCATGGAGGTCTTATAGTCCAACTCCCTGCTCAAATATAATTCTGGATAAACTGCTGTTCAATCTCTTCTTAAACACCTCCAGTGCAGCAATAACTTCTGAAAGCATTCTGTTCTACTGATTAATTGTTCTCAGTATCAGGAAATTTCTTCTTAGTTTTAGTTTGGATGTCTCCTTAATAAGCTTCCATTCATTACTTCTTGTCTTGCCCTCAGATGTTTTGAGACTAGGTTGACCCCCACAAATATTGGAAGATTGATACTGTCACCCTTCATCTTTCTATTTGTTAGTCAAATCCATTCTTGCAACCATTCACCATATGTTTTAGCCTCTATACCCCTTATCATTTTTGTTGTTCTTCTCTGCACTCTTCCTATATATTTTTTTACATTGTGGTGATTAAAATGGATGCAGTATTCAAAGTATAGTCTCACTAAAACAGTGGCACTGATACTTCGTGTGATCTTAATATGTAAACTTTTTTTTTCCATCTGGAACACATTGTTGGCTGATACTTAAGCAGTTGTCCACTAAGACTCCTAAATTCCTCTGAAAGTTGACATTGTTGAGCCAGATGCCACCTATTCTATACCAGTAAATTAGATTTTTCTTTCCTAAGTGCAAAATCTTGCTTTTCTCCCGCATTGAATTGTTTTTTGCTGGATAGGACCCAGTAGTCAAGTCTGTCTAGATCTTTCTGGATCTTGAATCTCTCTTCTAATGATCTGGCTATTCCGTCTAGCTTGGTGTCATCTGCAAATTTGATGAATTCTCCTTCTATGCCCTTATCTAAATCACTTAGGAAGATGTTGAAGAATCCTGTGCCTTTCAAATAAGTTAAAATTTGTTATACTGATTTTTATCATAATGACATAATTTTTACAATATAGCTACATGTTCACGTGCTTTTATTAAATCCATTAGTTAAATTAAATTATAAATCAGGAGTGCCCTCTCTTCACAAAGCAGAAATTCATTTTTCTATATAAATCAGGGAATTATATTTATTAGTATCTGTAATCACTTCTTGAAAAGTATGTGGAGAAATAAGAGTTACTCCAATTTACTTGACCTCTGTCCTTTCTGACTAATTAAATTACTTGGGCTGGGACAGGCCCTCTGACTAAGGGAGATGATCAATGCCAATTCTTAAATTGAATATAAATTTCTATTTAATATGATTAGGACAATGCTGATTTATATACAATTCCATTTTTGTACAGAATACAAATGATCTGGCCAAATTCATTAGTATTTTTTTTTACAGACTATAGGACTGAGGTTTGGATGTCTTGGTGGCTTTTAGTGCCATTGACTATGGTGTGAGTATGGCATAAGCCTGTGGAAGAAAGTGAGTGCAATGAAGTATGATTTTTTTTCTTTCACTGATAACATAGCACTGAGGTATAATCTGAATAAGATACCATCATTATGCTTCTTAACATCCAACATCAAGGAAGCAATTGATTGATCAACAATGATCTGGATGAACTTGAGGATATATATCAATATGAGCTGGAAAGAATTAGATTTTACTGAAAGAACAGATTTGCATTCTGTATGTAATTCTTATCCTCAGCTTTTAGTGAATTTCAGAATGGCAACTCTGATGAGAAGCAGATCTATGTGATTTCATTAAGTATTCCTGCTACAACCCTTCTTGAGTTGATTAGGAACTGTTAAGAACCGTTATCCATATTTGATTATACTTTGATTTGACTATGCAATATGCCTTAGCAGAACTATCCTTAAAAAGAGGAAGCTTTTCTCAGTGCAAAATGTGGCAATTAGTTTGCTAACCAATATACAATACCTAATCATTCAAAGCTTGGTTGGAAAATCTGTATTGATTGTCAGTTGTTTTTCAGGCATAATTTAAATTATTGATATTAACTTTTAATGCTACTAATGGTATGGTGACTTGATGATCTAAGGGAGCTATTCTCCCATTATAAACTTTTTCGGATTCTTAGATTTGCAGGTGAAGCTTTTAAAGATGTCCCCATTTTCAAAATCTATTGGAAAATCCTGAATTACTCTCATGTTCTGAAATATATACTCTCCTCAAGATTTGTGTTCTTGTACATTTTATCTTTTAGCCTGGTTCATCTAGATATTATTTTTTCATAAAAAAACCTTTCAGGAAAATGAAAGAGTTCCTCAATATTCTTTGATAAATAATTACACTGTGAGCTGATAATTCACATTTTCTCTGATGCCTAAACCACATATTGTTTTCTCTTAGTTGCCCTGATTTGCTATTTCAAATACTTGAAGCTTAAAATGCATTTTTCTTTGAATTGGTGATATTTTAACATGTGGGAGTTACAGTGGTACTGAAGAAAGTGACTGATGACAGTTTTTCACTTATGACAGTTGCATCATCTGGGTGATCAGATGACTAAAATTTGGAAGCTTAGCAACTGTATCGACTTCATGATGGTTGCAGTGTCCCTGGGCATGTGATCCCCTTTCCCTGGCAAAGTCAATAGGGAAGCCAGATTTACTTAACAACCATGGGATGAACTTAATAACTGCAGTGATTCACTTAACAATTGTGGCAAGAAAGGTTGTAAAATGGTGCAAAACTCACTTAACAAATTTCTTGCTTAGCAACAGAAATCTTGGGCTCATTTGTAGTCATAAGTTGAGGATTAGCTATTTGACAAATTCTATACAAAATGTCATAATTATTTAATGAAGGTCTATTTTACTTAAATATTATCTATATATTTTAACAATATCAATAAAATCATTACATTCTATTCAAATTAGTTTAAGGAATATAAAAGTAAGAAATATGTCATGGCTCTCCATCAAGGTTGTTAGCTTGTTCATTAGAACAACACAAAACCATCATTAAAAACAACTGGTTACATCATGTATCTTCTTCTTGGAGCATTTTTATTCAGAAGTTGTGCATATATGTATCTTATCGCGCTATGCATTATCACAGAAAGATATAAATGCTTCCATAAATGCCTACGTTGTGTTCAGTTTTCAGAAACTAGACTTAGTTTTCTGATACTTTTATTTAACTAATATAAATATTGTGGTCACAAAGTTGTTTTTTTAAAAAATTACTGCTTTAGTTATATGATGTTTCTGATACAATTAATATTATAGTTGAAATATCTATTCACTTATTAAGCTGTCTTAAAAAATGTTCTCATTCATATCTATGATAACAGGAATCAGAATAGAGACATTAAGCTTTTTGCCAATATTGAAATTGTACTAGAGTGCTCTCCAGGCTAGTAATTGCAATCTCTATGGAAAATATATGGCAGTATATTGATCCAGGATCCATCACTCACATCAACCACAGAAGCATATTGACTGTGACACTAGAATCTATGGTAGGTAAACAGCATTAGAAAGCATCTGTGCTTTTTATGCTTTCACACTTCTTGTTTACTTATACTGTATATCCATGTGTATTATTGCTTCGCCATGGGATAGCAAAAGGATAATTTCAATTAACAATGTTTTATGAATGTTGTTGCTTATTGAATAAGAATTATGTTCAATTAAAATTACATTACTGAGAGTTACATATACCCTGGAGACACAGAGCACTGAATCTGAAAATAATCAGAAATAAATTTCAATTCATAGTTTAAGGATGAATGTGATGAAGAAAATTAGCTAGTATAAAGGTGTAAAGAAGCATATGTCTTCGAAGAACTGAAAGAGAGAGAAATTTTTCACTTTTATTCTTAATTCAAAATCAGATAGGCAAGTAAATATATAGGTGAAATTATATTATCATTTGATATACATATTCCTAAAAAGATGCCATTTATTATTTATTATATTAGAGGGTAGAAAGACAGTGAAAGAAAAATTTTGGAGGAAAAATTATTGATATTCGTGATCCCTTTGCCAGACTACTGGTTTTAATTTGCCTTTCTCTGTTTACACAAAATTGAACAGAATTGAATGTATGTTGGAAGAAGTCATGTATCAGTCAGGATGGAAAAATTTCCCTTGTTGCCATTGTGATATCTGAAGTCATGTATCATGTATGATACATGAAGTCATGTATCAGTCGGGATGGAAAGATTTCTCCTGTTGCCATTGTGATATCTACTTTATTAAACATATTGTGCAAGATTGCCCCAAAATGATTTTCTCGAGAAAATCTGCATGAAGCAACACCAAAGGCGATCAATTGAATAGCTGAATTCGACATCCAGTTATGTGTATATATTTACATCTCTTTTGTAAAATTCTTATAATTAATTCTCATCAAATAAAGAAATAATGGCTAAACTATCTTCTTTTTTGACTCATCCATATAATTTCTTAAATGTATTTATATGGTTCTATGTTAATTATTCCTTTATTTTAATAATAAAAATAAAAAATCAACATTAGCAAATATAATTATAATTACACTCATATTATATATTTGCACTACATTCAATTTAAACTCTCATTTGAGTTAAAAAATAGATTTAAACAACAACAGCAACAAAATTCCAAATCATTTATATTGGCCATCCTGGACAAAATGTATGAGGGCAGTCATCTAGTCTCAATCTTACTTATTTAAAAATATAATTTTTCTGACAGTAAATTTGAAATAGTTCACAGTTTGTCTTAATGGTACAGATTTATATAGCATAATATGCTAATATAATATTAATAATAGTTTACTTAATAATTTTCATCTTATTTAGGAAAATCGTAAGTTAAAAATATTTATCACTTGATACATTTTAATTCATACATTTTAATTTTAATGTGTTAATACCTTAATATTGAGTGAAGATCCATTTTTAATTAACCAAAATACATATCTATGTAACAGCAAAATTACTCTTACAAGATATTCAGACTGGGAGAAACATTTGCTTTTCGGTGTAATAATAAGCACTGTAGTAGGAGCATACATTTACCCGATGAATTTTACAAGAAACCATGCCATGTGAAAAATTATTTAATTTTCTTTTTTAAATGAATGTGGATATTCATATAGACCAAGCACTGAATAGATGTTGTTTTTGTTCTGCTTGCACATTTTAACAGCTCGGAATTTTTTACTATTTTACCAGCAGTAATGGTTTCATTAAGAAGCGCCTGGAGGCTATCATTGATAATCATAAGTAGCATGAGTCCTGCATTTCTGACCTTATCAGACTGTGGACAAATTCAGTCTTACCCTTCAATAATGGATTCTGGTAATCTGATTTATTTTCTAGGATACAGTAATACAATATACAAGTTGTACTCTGTTTGAGCACTTTTCTTTTGGAAATGGCAACGTGGGAGGTCATTAAGTGCTTTCTTCTATTGAACTGTGACAATTTTCCATAATGTCTATACCTAATCAATTTTTATTATATTTTTTCACAAAGTATTGCCTATCTATGAGGACATTGTTGGATAGTTTTAGGAAGCAGCTATAGAAAAAAAAATGGGGTTGAGTACAGCTTCTTCTTATCAATAAAAATAATGGGAATTTTCTAGCCATTATTTTATTGGTTTCCACAGCCTTCCCATTCTGTTATATTTTAACTTAACATCTGTGTACTTTATTGAATTTTAAAAGGTAGTAAATTATGGAAGACTATAATTCTGTAGTAGTTTTCATGCTTTATAAATGTAATACTTGAGATGAATATAAATACTCTGTATCATGACTTTTTTTCTCATAACAAAATAATGCCTTTTATCCTTTTATCCTGTGGTCTACATATTACATGCTACACATAATATTATTATTCTGAGCTGAGCACAGCATTATTTATTCTGAGCTCATACGTTAACAAAAGCTAATACAAAAGAAAAATGTCTTCCTTCCTTTTGTAAACTCTAACACTTCTTTCTTTCCTCCGTTCCTCTCTCCCTCTCTTCCTCCATGTTTTCAAACTAACATATAACATTATATATACTTCATAATGTGTTTTGATTAAGACTGTTGAAAATATTAATGTTTTCTGTAGCTGGTTTTCCAGTTTTATTATTTTTATCAAAGATTATAGGAAATAAATCGTAAGAAACTGTGGAGTAGTAAAGCATTTGAAAATTAACATACTGGTGACTACAAGATCATCACTGAATTTGTCTACATTTTCTGAAGACTTTGAAGTAATGTCATAGACGTCCTGATTCAATCATGAGAAAATATGCTGGCAAGGAAAGGAGATTCTATCAATTGTAGAGCTGACAGCAGAACATCAAATTCTATCTTTTTAAAAAATAACAACTAATCATGGGCAGATTACAATTGTGTAGCTGTACAAAGCTACCTGACTGGTAATATGTCCCCAGATCAGCAGGATCAGGTCACAGTTTAATTTGGATTCAGAAGCAATGACCACACCAGTATTGCAAGACAGCATAAGAAAATGATGCAGTAACATGAGTCAATAATCAAAGAATGCATTGGAATAATAAAGAATATAGCATAAACCAAGAAAAAAATTTCAGTAACATAAGAATACATTTATGCCCTTGATATCAGTAAGGGAAATCTAAAGATGTGACCTTCAAATTAGTAACTATACAGCATTGTCCTAGATAATTCTGCATCAAAGTTCTATTCCATGGGGGGGGGGGAAGGAGGAGNGCATCAAAGTTCTATTCCATGGGGGGGGGGAAGGAGGAGGACGAGAAATCTGACTAGCTTATATAGACTCTGAAGAACCATTATTCACATCTTGTTTTGTCTCTCTTGCTTTTGACAAGACCAAAGATAATCATAACTTCTCCTTGGAAAGTTTTATCTATTGTTGCCAAGCATGAAACAAGTTTAAGGAACATTGTTTATACAAGGTGGTGATGAGACTATGTCAAGGTTTTGGAATTGAAGATGACAAGATTCATGCTACTTCATATAGGAATTCCCACAAAGGGCAAACCAAAATAAAATATAACCTAGTTGTAAAGGCAAATTCATGCTTAATTAGGTGCACATATTCAACTATGACATTGGAATAAACAGTTCTAAGTAGCAGATATCTGAAAAAGATATACATCATCAATTTCTTTTTGTCAATTTCTTGTAAAATCATTAGTTCTACATCAATTGGAAATTTTTTGAAGAATTAAATGTGTAAGGAGGTAAGAAACTTTTTCATTCATAAATTCCAAAATTCTGCTTAAAGAAGTGAATTCTGACAAATTGAAAAAAAAAATCTTAATCAACAGAGATGCAAAATTGGAAAGTGGGGGGGATTGAGAATGAAGCATGTATGTGTATCTTTGAATTTCTATTCTCTAATGACAGCAATATTCTTTATAATATGAGGCAGAGGTGGGGTTTAGCCAATTCAGACCAGTTCGGGCAAACCAATTGTTAAAATTATGTGCAGGATAATCCCACCACTGGCTCCCCCCTGTTTTCCAGGCCATTTTCCAGGCTGTTTTCAGCCATTTGGGGGGAAGAATGGCCCCCCAAACAGCCTGAAAATTACTGGAAAATGGGCCAAATATTGCCCAATAACAGCTCAGAAATGGCCCACAAAACACCCCAAAAACATCTGATAAACAAACTGAAAAATGAAGATTTCCAATCTTCAATTACCCCTTTTGAAACTGGACAACAATCTGGATTTGAAAGGGGAAGAAGAATTTGTAGCTTCAGACTTCTCAATACATTGTGCTTTTTCCTGTCACGCTGCACAAATCTTTTAAACATTTACTGGCAAACACAAAGTGAATCTTTATCCCAAAGCATATTCCCCCTTCTGAATTTGGATTATTACACAACCATATGAAATAGTATAACATCACACTACTAAGCACAGTAACACCTGGACTATAGCAAAACTTTGTGAAAAAAATAGATATAAGTTTGCATACTTCATATATAGATTATGTTGAACAAATGTAATATCTTTGGGTTGATTTAAAGCCAAGATATTAAAATAAAGAAAACAAGAAAACTTCATCAAAAACTTGAATTGCAATAATGTTGTCTTCCTAAAGCTCCTGCTTCCTTCTTTGTCTAATTACAATTTCTGTACTCATAAACTTTACGTCCAGTTTTAGAACCAATTATGATAAAATAAGCTTGAAAGAGGGTCAAAAATCCTTCCACCAACTTGGCCCTTTCCTCATATCAGTACATCCCTTTGCAAAACAGGTTGTGTTTTAAAACACACATCTCTGTCTAGCACATTTAATTTGGACAACAAGCAGACTCTTTAAAAAGAGATCAAGGAAAGGAGGGAGGAAAACCAAGACACCCCCCCTCCCCAAAAAAAGTAATGGGGTGGGGATGGGAAGGAATCTTAAGTATCAGTGGAAAAGTCCCTTTTTTCCAGTGATAACAGTTCTAGGATAAATCAGATCGATAATAATGTCTGTCCATGTATCTCTCCTGCTCAGCTTTTCCTCATTATCTGACTATTCCAGAACATAAATAAAGACAAAGGAGGAGAGTTTTATGATTGGGAGAACTTCGTGTATTTTTAGGGTCCCATACTATAAATGAGGAGAGTGGAGGACAATCCTTGTGATTGAGAGAACTTTATGTCTATTTTTTTGGCCCTGAAAGATCACAGTTCAATGAAGAACATAGATATTGCATATTCAGGCAAAGCAGAGCTGAGGAAAACTTCTGTTGAGATCATTGTGAACTTCTTTTCATAAATTATGGTCCATGAAGGGAGGGAGATTCTTTCTATATGTTTATGCATAAAGCATGTTTCTATTATAGTCTTCCTTCATAGATATGCTGCTCAGGATAATCTGTAATATGTTTTTTTTTTTTAAAGGAGACCAAAGCAGAGATCCCTAAAAAGAATCTTAATCTGTCCATTTTTGATAGGGTTTTTCAAATTTGCAATCCTAAAATGTGTGGACTTCCAGAATTGCCTGGACAGCATTCTGGAAGTTAAAGTCTACATATCTGAAAAATTTAAAAAACACTATCATTATGGACTTCATAATGAACTGAAAAATGGGTGGGGCCAGCCAGGGGTGAAATTAGCACAAATAGACTGAATCTCACCTCTGCCTTTGAGGCGAGCAGCTGAGAGGCAGGGCTGGGTGTAATAAGTGACATTGAGTTGGCCATGCCCATCCAGTCACATGACCACCCAAGCACGCCTACACAGCCAGACATTAGGGCAGAGAACCAGTTGTTAATTTATTTGAGTCCCACCACTGACATGATGTCTTCAATTTTATAAGTAACCAGTGGTGACATTAATAGAGTGGTACAATCTTGGAACTTTTTTATTTTTATCATTACATCTGATATGTTGCAGTACATACTAGCAGTGCAATTGTTATGGACAGTTTACAATTTTGCTTGTTCTTTCAAAAACTTCTATCATCTGCATGCTTTTGAACATAAACAGTCATTAAAAATTAAAACATCAATGTTTGTAATTCTTTCCTATTTGTTCCATTGCTGGCTTTCCATATTCAGCTGCTACACATGATAATAAGTCTGATCATGAAATGGAATATAAGCCAAAAACAAAGTAAAAATATATCTTCAAGAACATGCTTAGGAGAATTAGCAGAGAAAAGATATTAAAGCCATTATTAACTCTTGTGTCACTGTCACAAAAGAAAAAAATAGTTTACACTCAAAAAAGACATGTTAACAATTAATCACAATGTTCTCTACCATTGAATTTCAGTGTTAATGGTATTCTCTGATAGAAGTAGTGAAAAAGACAGCAAAAAAGTATTGTTTATCATACTGCTGGTTTAAGACTCAGAGATTTAGTGATGCTCCACAGTGATTATTCTTCAGACATTTTAAGAGTCAACCCAAATCTTGAATGTCTTAGCAATAGAGGGCAGAGGATAAATAAACAAATTCCTCCTAAAGCATTAGGTAAAAAAATAGACTCTTAATTTCCAGATCTCTGCAATTAAAGAAGCTAATTCAGAAAAGGGTTTTTTTTTTTCTGGATAGAAGAAAGGCAATGTAAAATCTCACTTTCCCTAGTCTTAGTGAAAATTAAACTCTTGATTATAAGTAGAAGATTAATGCCAATAGTTTTCATTTTCAAAAAGTCCCGATAGAGCTTTAATTGGAGAAGTTGTCTGTGTAGCACAGAGATCATTACAAAATAGTTCAAAAGGATTTCAAACAGGGCTGAGATTCCATCGGTTCCCATCGGTTCCCACCGGTTCTAAAGAACTGGATGTTATGATTCTGCTCAGTTTGGAGAACTGGCAAATCGTGCCCTTGGCTGATCCCACCCCTTCTCTTCCCAGCCCCTTGTCTCTGATGAGGCTGGAGATATGTTGCTGGAGCTGCTGGGCTTTAAGCCTGGAACAAGAATCCCTTTCTCTCCCCACCTCCCCCTGTCCTATTTGGAAGATATTGAGTTTTGCTGTTGCTGATGATGTTCTCCATGCTTCCTAAATGAGGTAGATCGAGTGGGAAGTGGCTGGTGTGTGAGTGTGTGAATTTAAGCCTCCTTCCTATAAAATCCATTCAGAAAACAAAGGAGCATATATTGTTTAATTCTGCTTCAGCCCAGATTGCTGGGAGAGAAAGTAGTTTAAAAGTATTATTTAATTGACCAATTCATTGGCTTCCCTGCACTTCTTATAGCACTCAGTAGCTACTTGCCTTTTAAAATTCAGCGCTGAAGTCCAAGAGTGCTGGATTTCAAAATAAAAGGCAAGGAGGTCAGTGCTACAAGGAGAACTTCCAGGACGCATTGTCGGAGCTGAACCGGGCTTTAAAGCATTTTAAAGTAGCAAGTATCCCTTGCGGGGGACTTTAATATCTTTAAAGCTGTGTCCTTCTGATGAAGGGGCAGTTTATATTACATTTTATAAATTAATCCACCAGTAGAAAATAGGTAACATGATCCATTTGAGGTCAATCCATGCATTTAGTTAGGAGGAGGAGGAGGAGATATTAAATCAGAGCCTTGGTACAAGGGGCAATCCAGTAGAAGTGCCTTGATGGTTCTGTCCAAGCAGAGACAGGAGCGTGGTAAGTATGGGATCTCACTAAATCAATTCATACAGAGATACAATGCTCAGTATCTTTAAAATTGGTAATTCTTTCATTTTACTGACTTGGGAATAATCAAATGATCAGGTCTCATGCTGCCTGGGGAATTCTGGGAACTGAAGACCACATGTCTTAAAGTTGCTAAGCTTGAAAAACATCAGAAATACAACTTCTTGTGAGCCTGGGTTATTTTCCTGCATTTTGGGAATAAGGACATTATCTTATGTGCCTGGTGCAGAGATGTAGCTGAAATTTAGTTAGATGCTAATTGAAAGGTTAAAGCCACTCTTTGATTTACAACTATTTATTTAGCCTCTATTTAAAGTTACAACAGCATTGAAAAAAGTGACTAATTTCCCCCACCGCTCTGTCCACAGACAGAGAGAGAGAGACAGAGAGAGAGAGGGAAAGAGAGAGACAAGAGACAGAAAGAAAGAGGGGGGGGAGAGAGAAGACACAAACACACACACACACACACACATACAGAAAGAGAGAGAGAGGGGAAAGAGAGAGAGGAGACACATATAGATAGAGAGAAAGAAAGAGAGGGAGGGAAAGAGAGAAGACAGAGAGAGAGAGAGAAGACACAAACACACAGAAAGAGAGGGGGAAAGAGACAAGAGACTCATACAGATAGGGAGAAAGAAAGAGAGGGAGGGAAAGAGAGAAGACAGAGAGGGAGGGAGGGAAAGAGAGACAAGAGACAGATGAGAGAGAGAGAAAGAAAAAGAAAGAAAGAAAAAGAGATGAGAAAGAAGGAGAGAGAGAGAGAGATACTGTTTAAAAGAAAATAGAAAAATGGCTCTTTGAGTGTTGAAGGTTGCAGACCCCGGGTTAGGCAAACACCATTGTCATGAAGTGAACCTTGTGCTCATTAAGCAAACACTGTGGTTGTTAAACAAGTCCATTTTCCTCAATGGGCATTTTAAACTGGAAACCAGAAGGAATTGTTGGAAAAAAGAATTCTGGCAAAAAAAAATAGAAACTTCAGTCACAAGACTTTGTGGGATGTTGTAACTGATCATAAGTGTGTATGGGTGTGTGTGTGCGTGTGCATGCATATAGCTGTCAAAACACCAAAAATGGATCAAGTAGTTCTAGGGATGTCAGTCGTAAATTAGAACACTTGCTAAGCAACTGGCCATTAAGTGAAAACCACTTACATTCGGTTTGCTCGTCACATGGTCACCTAGCCATGCCTATCCCAGTCACATGGCCACCTAGCCATGCCTATCCCAGTCACATGACCAACAAGCCATGCCCACCCAGTCACATGGCCACCAAATCATGCCCAGTCAGCAATCCACACCCACCCAGTCACATGATCGCCAAGCCACACCCACAAATTAGTTCATGTCCACAGAACCCAGTTGTTAAGAAATAGAATCCCACCCCTGATTTCAACCATTTGAGAATGAAATTTCTATTCTGTTTACGTGCTGTCTATACTTCAAAGGGTATCATTGTGCAATAAATTGTATAGTTCATGCTGCCTTAGTTGATATGCTGAACAATATATTGATTCTAATGAACATTGGAAGACACTGATATGTCCTTATCTAGGATAATTGTTTCTTTAAAGTTTGAAGCGTGCTGTTAAGAGATGGTTGTGACAATAACTAGGACTTGCATGCATTTTTCCATCTTTATCCTCTTGAGCCAAGCTTGCCTTTCATTTTGAAATATATTTAAAAGGCAGGAAATCTATTTTTCTTGTTAGCGATGCCACAAAATTAGATGGTGCTACATGGCACAAATTCTAACTTTGCTTAAGGAAAGAACACCTTAACTGAATTCCAGTGAATTCCTATATGTTACTTTGTCTACTCCATATCGGTAACTTGAAATGATAAAGAATATACAGTTGTTAGAAAGCACTGTGGTTAAAAATTGCATGGAGATTCAATCCTCCAATTTATTCTTCATTTTTATTAAGAAGAACCATTTTAAAAGACAGATAAAAATGGGGACGGAGAGAAGCTGTTACTCATCCCAGACCAAAAATACTCTTTTATTTCAGCATCTGGTCAGAAGTCCTATCTGTAAAAGAATATAAACATACATAAACATCAGTATAATGTAGTACTAACTTAATTAGACTTTGAGCAGGAAAAATACCCCCACAAAGTAATATTTAAGACAAAGAATAGAAAAACAAAAATGATGGAATTTGCAAATATCTAAATTGACACCCTTGATTAGAGTTAAGACACTAAGCATAATGCCAATTGCATCTGCATTTTGACATTTTACACAATGAAATTAAGGTCATGGATATGAAGGCTAGGAAAAATAAAAATTGATAGAAAAATGAAACTTCTATTGTAATGATAAAGTAATAATTTTTTTTAAATTTATACCTATAATGATTGTAAAAGAAAATCAGAAGTCATTTATTTGTACTTTTTTCTTTTTATTTACTTTTCACTGTTTTTTTTTCTTGACTTTTCTTTTTTAAGTTAAGAGAATTTAGGAAAAAGTATTTTTAGGTCCATCTGTTTGCCTAATATTTCCCCCATGTACTCAACCAGTTTGGCAGTTGGAGTCAATCTTGAACCGGTGAGAATCAATCCTTCCAAGATTGGTAAAATGAGGACCCAATTATTATTAGGGGCAATATGCTGACTCTAAACCGCTTACAGAGGAATGTGAAATACTGCAAAGCAGTATATAAGTCTAAGTGCTATTACTTTTGCCTCCTCAATATGGCCTACAAACATGGTGATTCTTTCAAGTAGCCTTCATAGTAGACTACTGTCAAGTATAACCAAATGTGATACAACAATCACAACAAAAAAATAGCTTATTTTTCAGAAAGCAAAATATGTTTCAAAAATGCATTGCAGTGGTGGTATGGAATCAGAGAAAGAGCTTAGCAGTGAATGTTCACAGTTTATTAATAAAAGTTAGATTTTAGCTTTTTTAAAAAAATGAATGTTGTTTTAAGTTGATGTGGGACAGAAAGATGAAATTGTGATAATAATTATCCAATCATCCCTCTCCACTCTCTTTATCTCTCCTTTTCTCTCTGCCTCCCTCATTACATATAGGGAAAGGAATATTCATACACAGAGAGATGAATAAATAATTTCAGAAAGCTGCAAAGATTTTATGTCAGAGCAAACTGGAAAATTGTCATGATAGTAATAGTTTTTCCATTGGAAATGCTTTCATGTATAATTGGGTATCAACAACTGATGACACTTCACTCCATGGTGACAGATGACCTTACCCAGTGGCCTTACGCAGACATTAAATAGGAAAAGGAGGAGTACCATCCTGTGGTACCCTAAATAATAGGGACCTAAAGTGTGATTTCTTCTTCCCAACTACCATTCACTGAACCTAATCTTGGACAAAGGAAGTGAACCAGGGCAATGCTATGTGCCCACGCCAATGTCTGAGAAGATCCAGAAGGATACTGTGATTGATGATATTAAAAGCTGAAAAAAGGTAGAAAACCTCTTTAATTAGTATGGTAGGATAATCCAGAATACATATTGTACATTATCCATGCATACATTTTCTACATTTTCAACTCTTTTTGGAGCATAAGTGCACAAACGCTCTCTTCTTTTCCTAGTAAAATGCAAGAATGTGAATTTAAATCCAATTATATGAATTAAGAATCATTTATTGCCAGAATTTTCATTTAATTGCCATTATCAATTTTTACCAATCCCTTTCTCATTCTTTTCTTCCTTTTGTTAAAAGGGCATGCTTATAATGCCTTTTATTCAGCAATAAAATTTGTGAAGTGAGCAAGCCAGTGGGGTTGTCTATTGCCTGTGTGTGGTACAATTTTTTCTCTTTGCTTGGATGCATTCAGAATAAAACCACAATTTAGATTTAAGTCTCTAATGCCATATTAGTTCCTCTGTTATATACTGAGACATACGATGATTCATTAATCAGAGTTTTATATATCATTAAAATGATGTATTCCTGATTTATTATATTACAAAATAATTGGAAAACTTTGAGAATAAAATAAATGGATAATTGAGTGGTGTATTAAAACCAATCATTTAATATATTTATTCTTTTGTCATACACATTTTAGCTATATCTGTAAAACAATCATATAATTTAGGAAGCTTAAACTTTAAAATTAATGATAATTGATCATTTCAGGATGGTCCATTACAACATGGAATGAATTTACAAATACAGTCAAGTTTTATGAAATAATTATTTCTATGTGACCAATTTTCAAAATGAATTTAGAAAGAAAATCTTCAATTTAGTTTGGTTTCATTTGAAAGAATATAGCATCTGTATTAAATTAATGCAACATAGTTGGGGAATTTATCCTTAATAAAACCACTTTTGTCTATTGGTCGGGGTACCAGGCTAGAAAGAAGGAGACATGAATTCTAGTCCACTTTAGCCATGAAAAGCAGCTGGATAATTTTGGGTCAGTCACTCATGCTCAGCCCAACTCACATCACAATGTGGTTGTTGTCGGCAAAATAGGAGGAGGAAGGTGAGTTGGATATGTTCATTGCCTTCAGTTATTTATAAAATAATGAAGGCAGGAAATAAATAAATAAACAGTTACACTAGCATGGTAACTGAAGTTTGCCACAGATAAATATAATAAAAGTGATATGCAGAGTCTTTTAATCCTTCCATTTTAATATTAAAACAATCTCTTATTATGAAATAAGATTTTGAAAATTGAACCTTAAAAAACTCAAGTTAATGTTGCAGATTCTTATGTTAGGAGTTTGATTGCTGCAAGGGTAAGAAAATATTATTTAGCAGGTTGTAGGTTGTCCTAATTTGAACTGTCATATTTTTCTTGTCATATGATGAAACATTGGAAATGGGAATGACAAGGAGTTGTTATCAAATGTTAATATTTCACTTATTTGTAACTCTTGTTACCTCTAAGTTGGATAAAATTCTGCATAATATATGTTTTTGTAATAATGCTATAACAAACCTATTAACAGTACACATAAAGATTGATTGATTTTATCCACCTGTTAATTGTAACAATGTCAAATCTTTAGGTTTGGTGGGGGCGGGAGGTTCAAGGAAGAACAATTAAATCCAAAATTAGGTTGTCAAAATAGTTCAGTTTGCCTTAGTTATCTTATGAGTGTTTAAATTAACATATGCATAAATAAACCAGTACCTATATCCAAACATGAGAAATAACTGTTGAGAGTATGTCCTATGTAATCTGTGGAAAGAATATCAAGTTCACGGAAATCTGACATTAAAAATTAATACTTAAAATCCCCATTGAGTTCCAAAATTGAGACCCAAAGTTTTTGATTGATTCTGGGACAGATAGCAGATTAGCTAATCCATTCTACGATGTCAGGAGAGTCAAACTCACATTGTCACATGAAGTATCGGGATTTTTTTCCCCCTCTGCTAAACTGGACAAGGGCAAGGCCAGAACATGACACATCAGGCCCACAGCCTGTGAGTTTGACACCCCTGTTCTATGTTAATGTTGGTTGGTGGTAACCTGTATTTACCACAAGCTCCAGCATACCACCAAATTTTCTCCAAACCCCAAAGCAAGTTGAAACTCAGCACTAGCCAATGGTGATGTCCTAAATCATGTTCTTTTGGTTTCAGTGGTTTCTATGGGACAGTCAAATAAGTTTAAAGATAGCATGTGATTTCCAGGGCCATTATGGTTGCCAAAACTACAGATGCTGTGTTAAAACATGAATCCTACCATGTTTTGTTTTGTTTTTTAATACTTAAGAAAATGTACTCTATCTGAGGTGGTAGCCAACTAACCTTGACTTTGTATAACATACTCTATTTCAGTCCTTTATACAGATTTCTATTCTTCATTTTCTTTAACTCCCGGCATTCATGGATCTTGCTAATTTTCAGCTTCCTTTTGAATGTCTTTGTTTTTGCTTAATGTGTTTCTATACATCTCGATGCTCCCCGAAATGTGCTGATATGTCCTTTTTTTCCACAGTAATTCCACTTCCCCAGTTGTCATCCATTTTCTCTCAGGTTAGCTGTTCAAGGCAATGTTGATTAATATTCACATAGTACCATAATATAAATGGAAGCATAAACTGTTATATAGTATCTGTATTTTATAGAAATTGAAATAGCAGGCCCTCAATAACACAAATCTTTGTTTAAAATAGAAGTGTCCATTTTATTGTACACTTATTAAATATGCATCTACTCAAAAATAGTAGCTGAAAGACATACCTGCTGTTTAAACAGTGGAGTCATTTTATTTAACTTTCTGACAGTATGTAAACAGATCTTTTTTGTTTTGTTTGTACATAACTAACAAATCATAAATTTCCAATGAAACTAGCTGGCGATTATACTGTAGTGTTAGAGATGAAAATGCATACATAGCAAGGAGAAATTAGAGATTCAATTAAGGTAATATGAATATGTGAAATAGTTCATGTGACTGTCATATTTGCTATAGTTGTTACTACATCAAAGTGTCTAAATTTCAATTGCTTTGGGGTAAAATAGGAATTATGTTCACCCAGCGCATGGCACTTGTGCTGATGCCAACTGCTACTAAATTTCCATCATGTCACTTGCTCTCCTACTGCTTAATGAGAAAACTGCTGAAGAATTTAGCGGTTTATGCATTGAAAAATCTGTTACGCTGCCAATGAACCATTGTCTCCCATTAATGCCACCTGTTCCAGCTGTAGCTTCAAACAAATATCTCAGTGCAGTAAAAGACATATTTGTCAACAGAAATTTAACCTTCTATAACAATAAATCATCCCATGACTACAATATTTTTCTCACCAAATATCTTAAAATGATACAAGAATATCAAGTTTAAAACATTGTCATAGTGATATGAAAAAAATGAGCATGCAAAAATATACAGAAAACTGTACACAAAAAAAGTTAGCAATCATTCTTAAAATAAAAAAAAACTTGACAAATATTTAAAAGACCCTGTTCTTTACCTAACAATAAAAAATGAAAATGCTGCTAAGTAGGTATTTTGGAGGAAACTGTTTTCTTGAGCAGGTACCACTGTTGTAGGGTTCTATAAATCTTATTTGGAACAGTACATGTGGAAAAAAAGAATTTTATTAATATTTTTTTTTGTCTTGTGATTCATGTACATCATAGATTTTTTTTAAAAAAAATGTAATTCCACAGGTAAATGGAGTTGCAACTAATATCATTATAATTTTCCAACTGCAGTTCTTCCTAGATCAAGTGCAGTTTTTAAAACATTCAGAAATAAGCAATGAAATAATAGTTGATAACTATAGCTTGGATAATTATTGCCAAGCTACCTCCAAGCTATCTGTTATAATAATATTATAACAGATATATCAAGCTAGTAATAATTAGAGATACTTCAAATGTCCTTGATCTCAAGTCAGCATAGATCAGCTCCATTATAATGGAAATCTTATCTAAGTGGAGGAACGATTTTGCAGAGAGCAGACTGAATATTGTTCATTCAAGTCAATAACTGACCACCACCCAGGGGTAGGTCTCTACTGGTTCAGACCAGTTCAGTAGAACTGGTTGTTCCGATTCTGCACAGTTTGGAGAACCAGCAAATAATGCCCCTGGATGGCCCTCCCCTGCCCCTTCTGCCTGTCCCTCCCCTCCCTACCCAGTCAGTCTTTATCATGCATGCGTGAGATTGTGCGCATGTGCAATGTCGCTGACTGCATTCTCCCCTGCCCGTCCTGCACTACCCAATCACTCCTTATGGTATTTCTTTTTTTTCCTCCCAATGATCAGCTGTTCTGATGATCAGCTGTGCTGGGATCCTCCTCACTGTCTTACTCTTAGCCCAGGAGGCTTCCCTGAGGCCCAGGAGGCAATAAACAAAAAACAAAAAAACAGAGTGATGGGGTTGCTGAAAAAAAAAGAAAAATAGAAGAAGCCACAACACCCAGTCACAGGGCCACTCCCATCTAGCCACTCCCACCTAGTCATGCCCATAGAACTTGTAGTAAAAATATTTGCATTGCACACCTGCCACACACACCCCAAACCAAGTTTTCTTTTAACTGGAATGCAACTGTGTTTTTAAATAAAACCTGCAAATTACTACATATAAAATTGATTCAAGAAAGTTACTGTTTTCACTGCATTGATGAAAAAAATGTGACAAATCATATATTTGAGTGAACTTTCCCACTGAGATAATGTCAATCATAAATTAGGGGTAAGGAGACCTGCAGACAGTTTTTATTATCCCATTTGTATTCCTCAATATTACGAGGCCACAGTGCCAAATGTGTCGGAGAATAGGTGTATCCAATTAGGAATATGAATGAAACAAAACTTTTCTAGGATGCAAATCTCTTCATTTCATCTCTTGAAACAAAAATAATTTTGAAAAATAGTTCAATATAATGCTGCCAAATTTTGGGACTTTTGGTGTGACAATGGTATGATTCTCAGTTATTTTTAACATGGTTCTGAAGGACTTTTAGTGATGTAAGCAGTGTAGTTTCTAGTTTTTTATATTTGAAACCTAAAAAAAAAAAAAAAAAACTGGAGAGAAGTTTTTACCCCTTCATGGAAGTCATGTTTGTTGATGCTTCATAATGGCTGAAGGCTTAGTTCCATCTACTAATATGTACTTTTTTATGTACTTCTGATATTCGGTAATGAAGAAAAAACATATAAATCCAGCTGTAATTTTCAAGCATTCATGTGCTGGAAGTAATACCTTTATCTTACACAGTAATGCTATACTATCAATATAGAAAAATATACAGTAAAGTACAAAATGTCCCTTCCTCCCTTATTTTCTTCTTTCTTTCAGCAAATAGTTGTAATATTATCATTTAATGTTTCAATATTAAAATATTTTGGACATGAATTAATTTTATAAATTGAATAAATAAATTGAAGTTCTAATATAATTTAACCCCCTACTTTTTCCTGTTTTCTAAGTCTCTTATTATTTCCTATAATGACTTTCAGTGATCTTCCCAGCTTATATTAACTATGTCAATCATGTACTTCTGGCCTTCACTGCCAATCATTCCTTTACCTGTATATAACTATTGCAATTGTTTATCACTTTCTTCCACCTTATACAGTAAAACCATCCACAAGCACAGTGCAATTGTATATCTTCTAAATAAGTACTTATTTCTTTCTGATCCAAGACAGATATTCCCTAGTTGTTAGATTTAACATATTCTAGATGATAATAAGAATCTAAGTTATGCTAAACATCTTTCCCAGAATTCTTTCTAATAATTTATATCTCCAAATAGAATAGAGAATGTTTTAGATGTGAATAAGATATTGCATTAATTCCAGAATTTACAGCATGATACATATAGATGGTTTTATTCTCAAAATACTTTGCAGATACAGTATTATTGATAGTTTCTTTCGCATCTCCTTCCTGTGCTAGATTTTCAAAGGGTTGTGTATTGCTTTTTTAATAAATGGTGAAATAGCTAACTTGAAATAAAATACTGATTTATTATCGAATTGAAAAATTAATAGAAAGAAAGTATGTAGCTTATTTTAATCAGAAATTTAATCGATTCATATTAAGGTTTGGAAATTATACATAGAGGAAAAATTTATATCCTATTGAGCTTATAAATTTTCATGCCAAAAATACAGAATTAGAATAGAACTACTAAATACAACAGTGAGAGGTAAGGGCTGGAAGAACTGAACAAAGTTTTAAAAAGCTGCACATTAGATTGTGCTTGCATGCTAAACCTTGCCAGAGTAATTCCTAAATGTAAGGACCAGAATGACCTTCTGCAACCTGGTGTTATTTCTTGTTCTGTAATTATTTTCTTTTTTATTTATTTCAGCAGCAGCTTTATTTTGATCAATATTGATTTGTAATGTAGCTAAATTGGCACTGGAATCTTCCATTATCTGGAACAATGTTAAAAAAAATGAACTTGTCCCTGTTTTCTACAGACAATAAGCTAGGATCACAAAACCCATAAATCTGTAGCAGAGAAAGTTGTGGCACAATACTCCTCCCCAGGGAATTCTGCAGTCATTTCTCATGATCTAATAATAAACTTACCATCATTAACCTTAGCTCTTTGCTCACAGTGTTAGCAGACATTGTTTTAATTAGGCAAAGGAACATCATTCTGGGCAGAAAGGGAAGATCATCTCTACTTTAGAAAAGAGCATTACTTGTCTGGATATGAAGCATTTCTTTCCATTTTAAGAAAAAATTCCCAAGTGTTTCAAATGCGCCTTTTGGGCTCATTAGCAACTCATTTAAAACCCATTTTCAGTAGTTTGACACAGATTTAAAATGATTTTGTCCATTTTTTAAAAAATCTAGTAAATTTCCACTATCAGTCTTACAGTGGGACAACTCTTTATGATTCATTAATCAACAAAGACAAGCCTAAGATTATGATATTTTATGGGTGAATAGAGACTAGTCTGGTGATTTTCTGGAGCAGAAAAAATACAAGATTGATTTAAAACTGTCACAGTATATGTTTTATGTACTAAACATTCTACCATACACAATTGAAACTAACAGTTCATAATTTTATTAACACTCTTAGGAAGCTACAAAGTGTGACTTATGATTTATGAGAGTCAGATATTTTAATTAACTTTATTAATAGTTCTTTTCAATACAGCCGATGACATTTTCACTATATCATTAGTAATGAGGAAATTGTATAACTATTAATTTACATGTTACTATATTATTTAAGTAAGCTATTTATAAATTTTGTGATAAACCAAAATGAGAGACAGTTGCAACAAATGTTCCATTCAAAAAATAAATGCTGTAAACATTTCAATAAGTTGTAATTTTTAATTTTGGATTTTGTGAAAATTTGGACTAAATTATATAGCTAAATATATTTAAAAATGAATTTCATCTTATCACATGCTTCTGTAATCCCTTATGATATTTTTGATATTAGCCCAATAGCATTTTAAAAAATAAAAGGGTATCTATTAGTACAATTATATGGCTTTCATAATTAAGGGGACAATAATAAATTAATGTCCTGTTCTGTTCTGGCTTAGAGCACAATTCATAAATTTATGATATGCTGGGTTTTTCATACTCAAATAATTTTCTATTGAGTTAATAATTCTAAACATTTAAAAATGTACAGCTTAGTTAATTAATAGCATTGAAGTTTTATTATAAATCAAAATCAATTGTGATATTGCATTTTTATACATTATGTTACTCATTGGCATCCTTAAGAATCTTTAATTAAAACTGTATGCATTGGTCTGTTTGTGCCTGGGTATTTTATCCTTAGAATTTATAGCCATACACAAACTGAGCAATGTGGTATATGCTGTGCAATGCAATCAGACATGCAGATCTATACATTGGGGGGGGGGGGGGNCATGGGGGGGGGGGGATTCATGATGTAACACATGAGAACAAACACACCAGGACAAGATTCAGAAACCATTTGCATCTGAAAGACAAAGGTCACTCTTTTGAAGACAGCAAAGTTCACATTCTAGACAGAAAGGATCACTAGGGTCAAAGGGCCATCTGTCTTAAAATTAAAAAGTCCCCTCTAAACAGAGAGGGAGGGATATGTTACCACTTACATCCTGTTTACAACACAATTCCAAGAAAGTTCCACACCCATTTTTACTCTGATTCTGGTACAGGTATAAACCCCAATTGACTTTCAGAAAGCTAACAACTCACTTTCAA
The DNA here is from genome assembly GCA_004320025.1 of Laticauda laticaudata. Taxonomy (NCBI): domain Eukaryota; kingdom Metazoa; phylum Chordata; class Lepidosauria; order Squamata; family Elapidae; genus Laticauda; species Laticauda laticaudata. The sequence continues at coordinate 43,096 of BHFT01024402.1, forward strand.
AGTGCTAACAACCAGATGACTGCAAAGAATATAAATCTTTCCATTCCCCACCATTCAGTAAGAACTGAAGAAGCTTCTTGGATGAGAAGTGAAATGTTTTCAAGAAAAAAACTCAAAGAAAGTCCAGTTTGTCTTTTGAAAAGCATCTTTGGGATAAACATTACCTGGATGATTGAGACTATCCAAAGACTGGGGTTGTCAAACTTGTGGTCTGTGGGCTAGATATTTCTCACACTGGCCATGCCCATCCCATTTTAGCAAAGGGGGAAAAGTCACAAGACGTCACGGTATAACAATGTGATGCTGTGACTTTTTCCATATACATTTTTTTTTAACTTGCTAGAATTAGTTGCTGTAGTTAGGCAATATTTTCAACATAGACTTGAGAAAGGGAACAAGTTTATATTCTAAAGCAGGGTTGTCAAACTTTCATTATCATGGCAGCATTATGTGATGTATTAGGACTTTTTTTCCCCTTTGCTAAACCGAGTGGGGGCAGGGGCAGGACGTGATGCATCCAGCCCACAGGCAGCGAGTTTGACACCCCTGTTTTAAACTATATCAGTCCTCCTTTCTAATGATGATGATGAGTGAAAAAATATTACACCTGTTCTTCATATAGATGTAGCTCGATGATTTAACCTCTAAGAATCCTAGATAAGATATTTTGGCAACTTCAGTGGTTCTTTCTGTGGCAATTCTCTTGTTCTGTCCACCATTTCTTTAATTTGATCTCTTGGCTGGACTGATAAGAGTTTCACAAACATAACTAAACCCTAATTTTAGTTGATCAGTGGTCAACTAAAAGACCACTTTCAAGGAAAGGTATGATCTTGTCATAATTATGGGCTTCAGCATTAACATCCTGTTTTCTTTATCCATTATCTATTTATTGCTTCTCAAAGTTAGGTTTAATTCTGTCACTCTCCCCATGAACAAGAAAGGCAATCCAACTATCACTCAATTAATTGTGAATAATTAGCAAAATATATGCTCAATTTTTATACTATACAGTTTTAGATTGTATATATTTAAATAATCTCTTGGCTTCCAAATAAATAAGTTTAGATGAAGATATCTCTATGGATCAATATGCAGTTTGCAATATGCATGTATTATATGTAATATGGTAATGTGCATTTTGCATCATTTAGCAGAAAATATTCAAGCCAACAAGTTGCTTTTACTGATTTAGGAACAGCAGAATTCAATTTCTGGTGAGATATTATTAGATAATATGTGACCTGTTTGGTCACTGTTTCAGAGATATTTCCTTATTAAACAGAGAAACAGAATAATCACAGATTGCGGGGCAGGGAACAGTGGAGCTGGAGTGATTTCTGACTTTTCGTTGACTTCCTGTATATTTGTCAAGTTCAAGTTCAAAGTTCAAAAATTGTAAAATGAAATTGAATAGTACTTCCTCAATAATGTTAATTCAAATACAAAGGTTTTTTTTATGTATTACAATCTGCATTCAAGCTTTTAACATCTACTTCTTGTGTCTTCTGCATAAGAAATAAAGTTTTTATGGATTCATTTTGGCTATTGTATGCTGCTTGCCTTTGGCAAAGAACTAATCTTTGTATTGAATTTAAATCCATACAAGATGAAAGTGCAGTTGTAAGAGAAAAAAAACCCTGAACTTTGATATTGTAATGAAGCTTGTTTGGAATGGCTTTATATTTTCCCAGAAAGAGTGACGTGATCATTTGTGAGTTATAGATGTCACATTATAACTAATGTATCAAAAATAGATCAGTAAAACCTTTCTCAGAAACTTGTGGGATATTCTTGCTACATAGGCAGCTATTTCTTAATATCTGTAAACTGTCAAAAAACTGCATAATTCTTAAGAGAGTGTTAGATAAGTCACTACCAACTATCTTAATTGTGCTTCTGTCTTTTGTAGTTGCTTTAATGTTTTTATATTTACATTATATTTAATGTTTATTTTAAAGAAGAAACTCAAGTTTCTTTGTTCAAATTGTTCCTTATATAGACTGGCCAATTCGCATTGAGTCTAAGAAAATGCTGATTGAAAGATAGTTTTAATTTTTAGGACTTTTTTCATGATCACACAACTCTTCATTTCCAAAGTATATTATAATTGAAAACTTTTTATTAAGAATAAAATTGTTATTATTTTACAATCATCAAAGACACAAATGTGTATCAAAAATAAGGGTAACAAAATTTAAATGAATTTAAAGGATGCATGGGGATGAATAATCTGAATACTGACGTACCCTTTTGTATATCCAAAATAGGATTGGAATCATAACTTTCATTTATTTTACCTATTCTGTGTCACAAAAGAATTATGATTTTCATGTAAACTTTGTTTTAAAAAATAAGAAATAATTTTGTACACGAAAAAAATATTAATACAAATTTAGATAATTAGGAAAGCTATTTAAATTTGTTTATGATAGTAACTCATTTGGAAAAAGACATATGTAAATATCAAATACATAAATCTAGGAATTGCAGAATCCATGGCTGCTAAGTTATGTAAAGAATGTGCAAAAACATGTCATTTACCACCTACTACACTTTTTGTAATGAAATGAAATAATCAACCAAGCATTGTTTAGGAAAGGAGATGGTACCTTCTTCCATCTGTCATGTGATTTCCTACATGTATAGAATATACTTGTGACTATTAATCTGTTGTAGGTAAGTGAGAAAGAGATAAGAGCAAAACCACAGAAGATATGCAAACACACAGCGGGCAAACAAAGCTGAAATGGGCTAAGGAAGTGGCATGAAATGGAAGAAGAAGGGGAAGAAGTGTCTGTCAAGAAAGATGGAATTAATCAGTCTTGGACTGATTGGGAAAAAAAGACACTGAAAACATGGAGGCTTTTTAGAAAGATGGTTTATGGCTTGGAGCTCCAAAGTGAAAAGGATGATCACATTCTTGTTGGGTGAAGGAAAGAAAGGTGGGCTGAGTTACTGAGAGTCCCTTATATATCCTCTGTTGGGATTTGAATTTGAGCTTGTATTCTGATTGGTTGTCAGACTCCCATGGGGCCATGCAGGGGCAACCCTGTAGGCTGTCCTGAGCACCAGGCTTGGTTGAACCTTGCTGGATGATGCTGTAATGAAAGGGCTTTGGGCAATTCCTATTATAGCTCTACCTGGAGATCTTTGTTATGTAAAATATTCTGGCCCAGGCCTTAATGGCCCACCCATTAACAAAGGTGGGGGTGAGCTTCTGCTTCTAAGGTGAGTTTCTGCTTCTGAGTTTCTACTCTTTTTAGGGAAAATTTTCTCACTTTTTAATATTTCCTAGGATATTTCATTTTTCTTGGAGGGGGTGGGTGCTAGCTATCATGTTGTACTAGCTATCATGTTGCATGTAAAAGATCGTAACTCTTTGGATAATTTAATAGCAACTCCCCTTAAATCCATAATCACTTAAACATAAGTCAGCAGTATGCAGCTGCGACCAAAAAAGCTAATACAATCCTTGGTTATATAAACAGAGGCATAGAATCAAAACCACTTGAAGTATTAGTGCAACTTTATAAAATCTTAGTAAGACCACATCTGGAATATTGCACACAGTTTTGATCATTGCAAAAAAGATGTTGAAACTTTAGAAAAAATGCAGAGAAAAGCAATTAGGATGATTAAAGACTTGCAGAGTAAAACATGAAGAAAGGTATGGCTGGAACTTAGTATGGCTGGTCTAGAAAAAAGTAGTAGGATTGACATGATAGCAGTATTTCAGTATTTGAGGGACTGCCACAAAGAAAAGAGGGTCAGTTTATTTTCCAACGCACCAGAAAGCAAAACAAGAAACAATGGATGGAAACTAATCAGGGAGAGAAGCAAACCGGAAGTAAGCAAAAACTTCCTAACAGTGAGGACAATTAATCAGAGGGACACCTTCAAAAGTTGTGGGTGCTTCATCACTGGAGGTTTTAAAGAAGAGACTGGACAGCTGCTTGTATCAAATTGTATAAGGTCTCCTGCTTGAGCAGGGTGTTGGACTGAATGACCTTCGGGATCCCTTCCAGCCCTGGATTGCTGTGCTCTTTCAAAGCGTCTTCTGAAGGGACAGGGTTTGTGGTCCTTCCTTCCTCTCCTTTTCTTTTCTGTCTCTCTCCCGACTTTCCTCCCTCCCTCCCTCCTTCTATGTATCTATCTATCTATCTATCTATCCATCCATCCAACTATATCTCATTCACTTTCCCATTCCTCCCACTTTCTTTCTTTTTCTTTCTTTCTTTTCCTTCCTTCCTTCCGTCCCTTTCTTTCTTGTCTATCCCTTTTCTTCCTTTCTTTTTCTTCCTTTCTTGTTTGTCCCTTGTCTACCTTTCTTCTTCTTCCTTCCTTCCTTTCTTCCTTCCTTTCTTTTCTTTCTTTCTTCCTTTCTTTTTCTTTCTTTCTTGTGTCTCTCTTCTATCTCTTTCTTTCTCTCTCTCTCTCTTTTCTCTTTCTTTCCATTCCCTTCTTCTTTCCCTCTCTCCTTCTAAGAATAGGAGACACACCCGAAACAAAACTCCTTTGGATGAAGCCGGCCATTGCCATCTGGCTTATTCAACCCACGACACCTCCCCGACTCTTCACTTCCAACCAAATCCAGCCAGCCTCATTGCAGCAGTGGAGGAAACACTGGCGCACATGTGGCAGCCAGGAAGGAAGTTGCAGCAACAAATGCAACGGCATAACTTGTGCGAGGCTGACATGGTTGTGGTAGATATAAAAACTTACTTAAAGCTGCCTTAAAGTGTTTCAGTGCACCTTGCCCCATTGCTCTGCCATCAACTGCCCAAAGGTTGGGGAATCCTTTGTTATTAAATAATAATTCCCATCTACCAATGGACAATATAGATAAGCATATAGTGTTCTGAGAATATGTAATGTGATATATTTTCTATGATAAAATTAAGTCCTTTAGATGTTGTTTTAATGTTTGGTTGTTCAATTCTTATTTTTTCAAATTATTATTTAATGCCTTTACTTACTTATATATAATTTTAAATTTACAAATTTATGATAATTGGGAAACAATACTTTGATTAAAGAATAGAAAGTAAATTATTTAAGAAATATTCAAATTTAAGGCATAACTGAGCTGGTTTTCCAACACTAATGCTTAAGGAAATAAAATTATTTTGTTCTCTGTTTTTCTTTTTTATAGCCATATCATTATTGAGAAACAGTTGAGATAACTTATTTCCTTTCCAGCTGCTAAAACCAGCTTTGGTCTTACTAGAGTTTTAAGCATAATGTTGGCTGAGAAACTGAAGTAATATTTCAAACTAAGTAAGACAAAAAATAGTTTTGAAGTGATAAGTGAGACATTGGTTTCTTTCTTTCGAGAAAGAGAGAGACAGAGAGATATGGCTACACTTTCTTTGAAAAAGCCCATCTGACATAAAAATATTAAAGATAAAAACCACAATATATTAAGCTTATGGAATATAGTCTATGGCATATTTCTGACAGCTACATTATCTATCAAAAAATTCATTCAGTATTTGTAGCTCAGAGGAAGGGTTATATAATTAAATCATATTATTCTTGAGAATTCCACTATCATTTATTAAATGATACATTGTCATTTGCTTGTATGGATTTGACACTGAAATACATATGATCATGTTAGATATGGATATCATTTTAAAATCCAAAAATATGAAGCTGTGAATCTCTACTTACTGTTATGTACTTCCAGCTAAACTGACAGTTTCCTGGAATTAATCCAGGGACATTTAATTATTTATCCATAATTGACTATATTTGAATGTTGATTTTGATTTTGTGTTCAGAAGTTGATATTAGGCAAAATTTTAATTTGCCTGGTTTGCTACATTCATTTTCTCTATATATCAATTTCTAGGTAACATCCAACTAATACCTGCAGATGTGAATTAAAACAACTATCTGGAACTAAATAAATCTTGGAACACTAGTAGAACTGTTTATATTAGAATTTTTAAGATCTACCTATAGGAGTATAGGATTGCAATTTTGTATTCAGAACTTTGTATAGAATTATGCATCTAATCAGTGATCTGTTTTGTTCTATTAAAATATGGAACTGGTTGAGTGTTGTTGTTTTTTTTCAACTTTTCTAGCATTCATTTAGTTATTATATTACATCAAAAAATTAACTTTTATCTAAATGTTGTACAATAAGTTTTGATTATATTGCGGGAATTGTTTGGCTACTTAGGCCCGGTCCCACTGCACTTTACGGATGCAAAGAGGATGTAAAACATTTAAAAAAAGCTTGCCGATCCGTTTGGAAAAACGCTATGCAATCCGGTTGTGTACTCACCTGCATATGTGTTTCATACGATCTATCCGTCGAGCATCCATCCACTGTGATTTCATCTGCGCCAAGAAGTTTTGAGCTGCACAAAAACTTTGTGAACGGCGAGTGAACTTTCCACCGTGTATTATGTATTATCCGCGACATATAAGGGCAACAAACATTCTATGTTCCATTATCATCTGTTAAATGTCCGCTGTATCCTCTCTGCATCCTCTGGCCATCGCCCTCAACTCATATCCACTGCAGCTAAAAACAGAAAGAGGAGGAACAAAGGGTACACGGAACGTCTACACAGCGTTAGTAGCACGGGAAATAGAAAGGATGTAAGCGTATGTATGGATCTCGTATATAAAGATTAAAACAGGACAAAACGTTTGTATCTGGGATGTATTTCATATATTTAGGATGTCTGGAGTATGTCTAGAGTATGTAGAAGGAAACCAAGTGGACAACCAATATTTTCTATAAAAAGGGAGAGAAAATCATCTGGATCTCAGTATGAGTCAGGCAGCCATGGTTGTACAGACCTCTTCACTCTTAGTCTTGGTCTTCAACATCATCAATTGTTCTCCACCCATGGATTATGACGCAGTCCGTATCATAGCTGCGCTCATTCATCACCAGAACCAAAACCTGTTCAGAATGTTTCAAGTTTTATACAGTAGGAGAAGAAGGAGACTCCAAGAGCTGTGTGGGTCCAAGGATGGATCGTTGAGAAGAATGGAGTTTGGACTGTATGACCAGTTGATGGTGGAGCTGAGGAATGAAGACCCTCGTGCATTCCATCACTTCATTGAGGATGGCCAATCAGCCATGTTTGACGGAAACTTTTGAGCGTCTGACCCAGGTTTGACCAAGCCTTAGCACCAACTTATGTCCAAGCTGGACCCTGGAACTGAAGGTGGCACTCGATCTGCGGCACCTGGCCTCTGGAACACAACATACAGAAATATTTAGTATGGCATGGAGGGTGCCAACAAAACAGCAATCAGGAAAGTCATCAGCAGAAGTGGGTGGCAGGCCATCATTGAAGAATACGTGGAGGAGCTTCGCTCAAGTGCCCGCACCACTGAAACAAGGCTGGAAGAAAACTTGCAGAAGAGTGGTATCAGAGGTGGAACTTTTCCCACACCCGTTGGAGTCATAAATGGGAAGCACCATGGCCTGTGATGACGCCGTCCTCCTCAGAACTTACCTGATAAAGCCGTACAACTTCAAGATACCCTCACCTGTGAAGAGAGGATCTTCAACTATAGGCTGTTCCAAGGGCAAGACGGGTGGTGGAGATGCCTTTGGCATCCTGGCAAACAGGTTCCAGGTACTTCTCACCACCATGGCAGCATCGCCACAGACTGTGAGGAGCATTGTGTGGAAAGCTTGCTGCATCCTGCACAATCTCAGGTTGCACCTGCTACCAGTGTGCCAGAACAGACTATAGTCGACGCATCAACAAGGGAATGGGGGACATGGAGCCTGGTGAATGGCAAGGCAAGGAACGTAAACCTGATGGATTACTGGTGGATGTACAAGGCCCCAACAGAGCTTCAATGTGAGGAAGAAGCCAGGCGCAACCTCCTTGAGACACTGGTGCAACTCCCAGCTGGAGCCAAGTGGAGTGGCAAGACAGGAAAAAATGAATAGATTTTGATTAATGGGATTCGCCCTTCCCTTTTTGAGGCTTTCACATAACACTGGATGAGAATGCTGCCATGATATGTTGAGTGGTCCTACAATGAATAAAGGGCATTAATGAGAGCTTTGTTTATTTTAAAATGTGTTGAATCAATGGAATAAATTGTTATTGATAATAAAGGTCCATATGTGTGGCCTAGCTGGGAGGGTAGGAACCATTACAGTCCCACTATGCTTGCACTGGAGGTTTATCTATCCACAACTATCCATTATCTATCCCACAACTATCCTTACCTATTCCGCACAAGCATGGCAAAGGCTTAAGCCATTTTTCAAAGTTTTCACCAACACTTTTTGAAGTAACTAAGTGTCTTAAGCAAAAGATAACATTTATTAACTTTCTTAGGTAAACTTTATGACTTTATTTAAATTTGCAAATGAACGCAAGTAAAGTGTCTTTAGCAAAGATAAAACTTAACAAAGGTAAAACAACTCAGTCTCTGACACTATCTCAGTCACTCTGAGTCATGTCCAGGGTCTGCTGCAGCTGTTTAGTGGGCAGGGGACTGTGGAGGTTGTGCTGTAGCTTGAGTGGCTGGTCTGAGGCACATTTTGGTGTGCTTGGCCCTGAGGGTACCAACAGGGGATGGTACGGTGCTCAGGAACTATCCCGAGGAGCTGACTCCAGTCCCATGAGGTCGAACCGAGGCCCTTCATCAGGACTTGAGCATGTCAGGACCCAATACTGATGACAGATTGTCCATTGAACAGGCTTGCTGTGGGTGGAGGAAGCGAGATTGTAGTGGGATCTGTCTGGTTCTGCAAGCTTGATATGAGGAGTGGTGTCTGTGGCATCCAATGACCTGGGCCTGGATGGGAAGTTCTGCTTTCTGCTGTGGGAAGTCCTGGTAGGTCGTAGCCTTGGTAGGTGAGGGGTGTGAGCCTGAAGGCGTGTGATTCGTGGGGTGGGGCACCTGGACTGGGGCGTGAAGGCCGCTTAGCTGGGCTTGAGGGTTATGTGCAAAGTGCATGGATTTTTACTGTTCTCCTGGGTACTGGGCCTCGGGCAGGTCCTCAGGGTCTGGCTTCAACATTAGATGATGAAGGGACTTTCTGGTCCGAGGATGGTATGTCACAGTAGACCAGCTGAGAGAGAAGTTCTGTGCTGGTCTTCATTGTGTCCCTGATCTCAAGAGCACAACTTGTCGGTCGCTGGCCCTCGAGTCTGCTCATTGCCTGAATCCTCTGGAGCTGGGGTGGGGGTGAGGGGGGGGTTGGCCTCGTGGTAGCTGCTGATTTCTTCCTCCTATTTGTGACAGCAGGGCGTTAATCCTCCACAGGATCATTCCAAGTCTGCCGGCAGGGGAGGTGCAGCTGTCGGGAGGCGTTCTGCATGGGGCTCTCTGGAAGACACCTGCCTAGACAGAGGTAGGCTGGCTCCTGGGGCTGAAGAGGACTGGCTGTCTGTGGGCTGTCGCGAGAGGGGGTCTCAAGGGGGGCTGCTCCTCGTGGCGGATCTCACCCTCAGGAAACTGCACTTGGCGGGGCTATGTATGTACATCTCTCCAGCTTCAGTGAGGCTTGACAGCGGCCTGCCGGATTTCTTGAGTGTAGTTGCCCATACCAGGTGTGCATGTGCCTTCCAAACATCCCAGGAGTACTTCTGCAGGTGTACCCAGGTCTCTGCTTGTCTCTTCCGAGCTGCCTGGCTTCTTTTGGTGTCCGATACAGAGATCGTGGGCTCTTTCTCCAGGAGGTACTCGTTCTCCCTAGCTATTTCCGCACCTCATCCTCATGTTCCTTGGATAACAGGTTGTATTGTTTCCTCCTCCCTTCCTCCTTTCCTTGCTTTCTTCCTCCCTTCTGGCAGGGGCTTCAGCAGGGCCTTCAGGGCTTTGAGCATCAGGGCTTCCGCAGCAGGGCTTTGAAGGGCCTTGGGGCTGGTCCCACCACAGCAGCAGCAGCAGCAGCACAGCTTCAGAGTCAGTGCCAGTGGGTCGGTGCTGTTCTGGTCGTCTTCACCTTTGCCAGGGCTTGAACGAGTAGGCACGGGCTTCCTCTTCTTGCCTGACTGATGAACCATTGGTGTTCCTGCAAGATGTATGTTGCAGCACGTCTTTCCCTGTATGCTGATCTGCGTGCGTGCTGCATCCTATTTATATCTGTGGAGCTGACGCAATTCATACTCCCCGCATGCGCAGTGAACGCTTTTGCATCCGATAATACATCCGCCGCAACATCCCCTTTGTTTCCTATAGGCCGTCCGTGATTGCATCCACTCATCTGCTATGCATCCACCCCTTTCGTTATGCGTCCGCTTTTGAAATTCTCCCCGGAAACCCTTTGGAGCGGTGTCATCTACTTCCATTCCACTCCATTCATGCTAGGCTTTCTATGAACATCCATTTAACATCCCGCTACATACTTACCCACGTCCATTCTTTCCGTTCTGTTTATGCAAATTTTCACCACTTTTTGAAGCGGATGACAATGGATGGAGCCACCCCCGAAATTTTCCTCGTCCGCCTTTTCCTTTATGCATACGTTTTGTGTCCGTTGGCCAGTGGGACCGGGCCTTAAGTATCTCAAAAGAACAGAATGATCTGTGGTTCAGGACTATTTGTCATTAAGGAGAGATTATAAAATGTGGGAAATAACACTTGCATGAAATATGCATTTTTTTTGAGTTTTAGAATTTTTCATAATATGTCAAAAAAGATTATCCTTTTGAATTAATTATCAGAAAATTCAGGATAGTGAAATTGCTTTCAGTTCTTCTGTTATGTAGATACCATAGAAAATGACTGACATATTTTTATATAATATATTTGCCATGGTTTTAACATTAACATGGATGCTTTTAAAACCATTTAACCCTTAAAGCTGTTTATGAATGTATTAATAAAAAGCTATGTATTGAAAAACACATCTTATTTTATCAAAATTCTGGCCACTGAATATGAAGTCAGGTAGGATTAGTTTAAGTTTTCTTGTTAAGGAATAACATTTCATAAGTTTTAAAATATATCTCTCTAATATTATCCATATAAGTGTTTAATATTCAAATTATTTGGGTGTAAAAAAGGAAGAATGTAGATATAACTTTAAATATTAAAAGAAGTAGAATATATTCAGGATATCTTCTCAGTAAAGCATTAATTCATGAGTATAAATATATATAAATTAGAAATTCAAAATCTATATAATTTGTAGATTTATAATGAATAATAGCATAAAATGATATTGTCTTTCCTGCTGTAATAAAGCAATGTTTCAATGGGTCGTGTAACAATGATTAATTGGGATTTTTCTATCATTATATTGATATATTTAATTTTGGAGAAAGCATGGGTATTATATCTAACTTGAAAATACTATTAATGAAGAACATCCATATCAATGTCACATTTTTAAAAAAGGAGAAAAGATTCTGATTTTGACAATTTGGAAGAGTATTGTAAGAGGCAAAATTCAGGCTGCTTGTATGAGTTTTCATCTTCATGACTTGTGTCTCCTTGGCTTTTATTAGAATCTTATCATACCTTTAGAACGATGAAAAGAGAAACAAAATTCCACAGAATGGGTGTTGGTGGTTCCCTTTTCTGAAGGGAACTTGAAAGGAACTTGAGTCAGAGTGATGAAGGGGAAGCCAGTTATAGATGGAGGAGGCAAAACTGAACATAAACAATTTTCTAGATGGAGAAATAAGTCTGATGCTTGTACAGTAAAGAGTAGCAGATCCTAATAACCTCACAAAGTTTCTTCTGTTTCCTATTTATATATAATGTAAAGCAATGCTTTGTAGCTTTAGCATTATGTAATAAATATTTATTTTCTGTATTAAAGTTCTTTTTGTACTGCATCTTACTCGTACACAAATGTATGTAACAGAAACACATTTTTTCTAAAGATCAAACTACATTTTTTTAAAAAAAAAGTCAATGTACTATTAGTGAACAATTGCTATTTACAGTATTTTCCTAAAGAACTTGTCACCAAGTCTGCTTCACTTAACTAGGAGACATAAGAGTGAAGGCAGCAGTAATTGGATGTTTTCAATAGAACTTGGTACCTTGCTTCTTGTTATCATCTTTTTCTATCTTCCTATAATCAATATCTTATTAATAAAAATAAAAATATGTGAGTAACTTAAGCCCAAGAGCAAGATATGCAGTTTCCTAAAAGCTAAAGGCTGCTACTAATTTGCCATAGTCAAGACACAAAATGGCATCAAAAACATCTGTTCAAAATTTTATCTACTTCATTAGAAAACAGAAAAGCAAGATCAGTGCTGGACAGTGTGAAAAAGGCTTAAATTTAAATATAAACAAAGGAACAGTTGATAAACTCATCAAAAATAGAGATTGAGCCTCAGGGAGGAGCTTTCTGTACATCCAAAATAAAACTTCAGAAACACTGTCTCTAATGCCTGCAGGTGGAGGATCATACAGGTTATTCTGATAAATGAAGCATTGTACTGATACTACACAAAAACTGCCATTTTTGTGTTTGGATTATGACATTTCTTGCATATTCAAAAGGAGCAGAGCTTGTGATGTAATGGCATTGCTGGAACCACAAACATCAATGTTCTGTTGCTGGAAGCCTGCATCTGATTGAGCCTTTCCTAGATTCCACAAAACTCTATTCCATAATTACTTCAATCATTCCTATCATTTTCACAGGGACACTGAGAAAAATCAGTATTTGGCTATTTAAGTTTGCTTAATGGTGATGGTTGCTCAGAAATGTAATGGATTTTTTTTTCTTGGATTTCTTTACCAAATGGGGAAAGCTTTTGATTGCGGACACTTAAGTGCCTTTATATTCAGCGGACACCTATCATCTACCAATCATCCACCACCTATGCCAACACAGGATCCTTTTTATAATTACATTGTAGAAAAATATATAAAAGTTGCTACAAATCATTACTTCAGTTTTACATCAGCATAAGGAAAGTGAGAAATAGAAAAGAAATTATTTTTAAAAATAAAAAAAAAACAAGACTTCACAAAATGAAAAAACAACAACAAATTGTGTGTGTGTGTGTGTGTGTATGGTATTCAGCTTTGTTCGGGTATTTTCCCACGTCATTATAGTTGTGCTTTTGAAATTGTAGCGATGTTTCGGCAGAATCTCATTTGCCATCATCAGGCTTGTTATTGGGTTTGTCTGTGTGTCAGGCTTTTACAACCATTTCTGTTTTAAATATGATACTAGCCTCATGCTTTGTTAGAATGGTGTTTTCTACATCCGGATTGATTGGGAGTCTTGGTCTGTGTTTATTGATCTTAGAGTTTGCTGTATTCTGCTTGATTGGTGTTTCTAATATATTCTGTCTATTTTGTAGTGTATTTTTGTCTTGATTAGTTGGCAACATTGTGTTTTGTGTATTGGGGGCTTTTAATGTGGCTTGGCTTTGGGTGAATGGCTGGCTATCATTTATTAGGAAGCTAGGTTTCATCTGGGTGGCTGGCTGGGATGTGTTTGGGCTGGAGGTATCGGGAGGGGGGTCTGTTTGTGCCCAGGTGTTTATTTGGCTTATGTTTTGGAGATTTTTTTTGTTTGTGAGTGCAGGCTTCCAAATAATCTCTATGGCTTCTCTGATAATTCTGTAGCTGGGGTTTTCTATAGTAGCTAGGGTTTTGGTGCCATTGAAATCGAAGCTATGTATATGTCTGAGTTCCAAGTATACTTGTAAAAGAAGAAATAGACATCCTGTGATCTCCGGAACTAAAAATTATATTTATTGTACTTATTAAGTTTTTGTCAGCCTCTGCTGACATCGTCAGAGTATTAAGCTACCATTATAGAGATCTATGCCTTTATATACACTACTCAAAAAAATAAAGGGAACACAAAAATAAGACATCCTAGATCTGAATGAATGAAATATTTTTATTAAATATTTTGTTCATTACATAGTTGAATGTGCTGACAACAAAATCACACAAAAATTATCAATGGAAATCAAATTTAGCCAAATTTAGCCATCATTATTTTGACAAACAAGCATGGCTGTGGACTGAACAAGTGTAGGAAAAAGTTGACAAAAAGAAGCAAACTTTCAAGAAATGACAGGCAGATAAGATCAAAGAGAATCGACAAAACTATGTAATTGCCAAAAGAGCAGCCAAGAGAGCAGTTGCTGAAGTCAGGGCAGAACACTACCAAGACCTATATGACCACCTATATGAGGCAAGAGAAGGGGAGAAAGACATTTACCGATTGGCCACAGCATAGAAGAAAACTGCACAAGACATCAAGCATGACATGTGCATGAAGGACCAACGATGGCAAAATGACTCCAAGACAAACAGGGAATCTTGCAATGACGGCAAGATCATTTCAATGAGATCTACAACATTGAATTCTCACATCCTTCAGTTCCAGAAAGCATACCAACCCATGGACCCATTCCAGTCATAACCGAAGAAAAAGTCAAGAATACTATGGACAGAATGAAAAACTTGAAGGCCCCTGGACCTGACAAACTGCACGCAGACTTAGGGAAACTAAAGGTAGTGTGAAACACAGTGTTACCTTGGCTGACTGAGTTTTTCAATGCTGTAATGAACACTGGCCATGAACCAACTGATTGGTCAACAAGCGTGACAATTCTCATCTTCAAGAACAATGATAACCAACTGACTGTGCCAACTACCACCCAATCTGCCTTCTCTCTCACACTATGAAAATCTTTGAGAGAATCCTTGATCAATGCATCCGCAGCATTGCCCAACTCACCACCAACCAATGCAGCTTCGTTAAAGGATGTGAAACAACTGATTCCATCTTTGCAGTCTGCCAGCTCATAGAAAAACACTGTTTCACCCTGTTCATATGAAAAGTGACAACCACTACACATGGCATAGACCTGGAGAAGACATTTCATCGTGTTCCACACCAACTGATCTGATATGCCCTCCAGGATCATGCAGTACCTGAACCACTGATTGACTGGGTCAAAATGCTATATAAGAAAACCAGCAGCCAAGTATGATGCCTAGCTGTCCTCTTCAACAGATTTCCAGTGATGGTTGAGGTGCACCAAGACTCTTACTGTCACCACTTCTGGTTTATATTGGTCATGGATACCATTATACATGACCTGTAGTAGAATGCACTCTGGACTATGCTCTATATGGATGGTGTTATGTTTGCTTTCCACCACAGAGATGAATTGCAGCAGAAAGTTCAAGCATGGAATGATTGGCTCAACAATTTTGGACTCTGCCTCAACATCAAGAAAACTAAGTACTTTAAGACTCTTATCACTCCTGGAATGTTTCAAATAAATGGAGAAAACCTAAAGAAGGTGGACATTTTGGAGTAACTGGGATTCCATCTCCAAGTCAATGGTGACATCAATGGTGAGGTGCGAGCAAGGGTGAATGCAGCTAGATGCATTGGCGGGAACTCACCAGTATATTATGTGACAGACAAATGCCAATCCATCTTAAATCTAAGGTTTACAAGACAACTCTCCTCCCTGTTTCACTGTATGGCACTGAATGCTGTGCAGCAACAACAGGAACCAAAAGCTATTTCCATACCATGGAAATGCAAATGTTGGATATCTCCCTTCTTGACCATATCACAAATGACACAATTCAACAACATTTTGGTGTGTCACCAATTATAGAGAAGATGAGAGAAGGCCAACTGTACTGGTATGGACATGTCCAGAGAGCAGCACCTTCCACCATGGCCAAGGCTGGCTAGCAACTACAAGTCAATGGCTGGAGACCTCGCAGGTATCCAAAACAGAGATGGCAAGACACCATCAACAAAGATATGCAAGCCATGGACCTATGTCCCAGAGATACAACTGACCATGCAGTGGCATTCAATGATTTGAGAAGACCTGTACCTATGGGAATATGTGAGGAAGAAGAAGAATACTAACTCGTCATTCCTGCAGTTCTATTTTATTTTATTTATTTGTCAATTGCTTACAAGATAATAGGTATAAGTAAAAATATAGCTATGAATACATGGATACATATAAGAAAAATGAAAGAAACAATAGGATAGGGATGGTAGGCACGTTGGTGCGCTTATGCATGCCCCCAACAGATCTCTTAGGAAAGGGATGAGGTCAATAGTAGAAAATCTAAGGTTAAAGTTTTGGGGTTTGGGGAAGAAACCAGAGTTAGGTAGAGTATTCCAGACATTGACCACTCTGTTGCTGAAGTCGTATTTCCTAGTTTGGTGCGATTAACCATGATGTTTGTGTCTAAATTTGTTGTGGCTACTCTTGTATTGTTCATGCCTGAAGCTGCAAGTATATTCAGTGACAGGCAATAAGTCTTGCATGTTTAGTGCATGTTTACTCTTTATAACCATCCACTTAGATCTCAGATCGTACTTGATGTGCTGAATCTAGGTTTTCGTAGGTCTAGAACTTTCAAGTATGAGTGTGGACATTAATGGATTCTACCACCAGGAGTTAGGAGTTAGAGACTCTTTCTTGTGAAATATATTTCTGGACTTTCTCAAATTGGACTGATCTTAATATCAGATTACGTAATGTGGGTTCCAGCGAGTGCTGAGCTGCTATATTCTCACCTGTTATAGGGTCCAGGCCCCAATGTTGTCTGTATGTTTGTCTTGTTACAGTTGTTCTCGTTCAAAATTAGACCGAGAGAATATAAGCTATTTTGATTAGCGTTTAACTTAATGCCTTTTTGGCCTGTATGTTACCAGTGGGTCTTAGCACTTTTGCAGTATTAGAGATTGAGTAAACCCAAGATCCCTAGGAGCAGAATTTGGATCATAACAGTAGGTCCTACTATATCTCCCTCCAGCTCGTTATTTTATTTTCTGATTATTAGTTATTTGTTTTGGCCAAAGTAAGACAGGTAGGCATTATTTGTTGAATTTGAGTGTGCATTTTGTTGACCATTGTACATAGCTTGGGTCTTTTTGAAAGGTAGCACGTATTGTCTGGGGTGTTGAACAGCTTACATCTATCAGCAAAGAAATGCAGTTGCTGCTTATTATGATCACAGAGGGTCTTTATTATGATGATGAGAGAGTCTGGGGTTCCCTTAAAATAAAAACACTGCTTTGGAGGACACCACTGTTAGCGTAAGGTTGAGAATTTGATGGACGCTCCTCATTTTGACCATTTGTTGTCTGTTTGAAGGAATGCTTTTCTATCCTCAGTTTATGCTAGTGTCCTCAGGATACATAACGATTTTTTAAAGATTTTAATTTTAGGAGTAATTTGTCATGTACCACTGAATCAAAGGCTTTACAGAAGTCTATGTAGATTGTGTCTGTTGCTTTGCCCTGTTGGAGTTGTGTAGTCCATATGTTTTTACAGAGTAAGAGTTGCAGATTACAGGATAGTTTTTTTTCTGAAACCAAATTGTTTATTCTGTGCTCGTACTCTTAGTGGCTTTTTAAAAGGTCAATAAGTATTGCTGCATTGCGTGCACATAGAAGAACAGAAATGTTCTTCAGCAATTTTTGTAATGTGAAAGTTGCTACAGTTCTAAACTCTTCACAATTCAGGTAATTTGGGATATGTGGTGTTTAAAGTAAGCTTTCATAATTTTCATTTCTACTTAGTTTTGAATATAATCATTTTTAAACTTATGGTGTTTTACCATATAAAAGAAAATATACTGCATGTATATGCATGTGTGAAAAGAAAGACAACAATAAAAAAATTAAGATATAATGATCCATTTCAGGTAAATTTGAATAAGTATTTGCCAGCTGCTTCTTCACAATGATTATCTAGTATCCACTTCCTACATACAGAATAGAAGAGCGCCTGCTGAATAATGCAATTTAAAGTATGAAAATAGATTATGTAAGGAAGTTTTCAAAATTGGCCAGAGAAATTGTAGAACTGAAAGTTCTTTCTTTTTGCTAAATCTGTAATTCTTAACCTATTTCTAAGTTGTTGGAGGTATACAAAGATTTAATAACAATAGATGAATGAAGTAAGTGAATACTTTCATCTACAGTTCTGTTACATAGTGTATTTTTGTAATCATATGGAGTATTGTTATTTTAATTAAATCCGGCAGCTAATTGTTTCAAAATCAATAGTTGCATAATATGAGTAACTTTGTATTTTTATGTGGATAAAAGCTTTTCCTCATAGCATTTTGGATAGGTTCCAGAATTTTATTTTTAATTAAAGGAAAGTCAGGTACTGAACATGTTACAAATCAAAATACCAGAAAGGAAAGGATAGAAATCAGGGCAGCAATAGTGAAGCACCATTAATTAGTCTATTACACTAGATTTGTGAAGTACAGAAAAAGGGTAGAGAAGGAAAAAAATAATAGAGTGGGAGAAGGAAGGCAGCTAGCGAAAAAACTAGACACTATATTTGGTAGCTTCTGAATGCACAGAAAGATGATTAGTGGTAGGGGAAATGCAAGTCAACCAAGGAAGGCATTATTAATCCATGAAACTGAAGAATACTGAAGTTATTAAATAGAAACAAATAAAAATTTGGTCAACAAATCTTTGGTGTATACACAAATAACTTCAAAGCCCATCTTCCATCCAAATGTACTTATTTACTCATGTAGACATATTTAGATCAAAGTTCAGGAGTGGTTAATATTAAAAAAGTAAATGGGAATTAATTTCATGCATATAATTTCATCCATTTGATCTTGTTGCTATACTGTCCATATTTGGGGTCAAAGTAATATTGTGAACTTCTGTTCATTATGTACCCCTTTTGTCTAGAACATGAGTGTCAAACTCATTTGCATCGTTTGACTTATCATGATGGGTTTTTTTGCCTTTGTGGAGCTGGGGTGTGGGTGGTGGCTTGTGTGTAATGCATCCAGCCTGTGGCCTGCCAGTTTAACACCGCTGGTCTAGAAGAATATCATTTTCATCTGTGCCTTCCATTGATTACTAGTAGCTTTTTGGATAAAAGTTAAACTGCATTTGAGCTATAAAGCCTTTTATGGCTTGTCACTTTGGTGCCATTAGGATTACCTTCACCTGATGAATTGCTTTCTGGTACTGTCTTCCAGTACTGTCCCAGCAAAATCTCTTGCTTATATCCTGTTTTTGTGAAGTAAGTCTAATTGAGTCCAGAATATACTGATTTTCTGTTGAAGTCCCAACCTTTTGAAATCAAGTCTTTTTTTAAAATCAAAACTTGCTGCATCTGATACCGGCAGTTTTTTTCCGACCTCTAATCCAGGAAACTGGATGAAATCTGTGTCAATGTGTTCTGGATTTGAGGACTTTTTAAAAATGTTGAGCACCATGTTTTACTCTTTCTTGTAAATTTATTTGCACATGCAGTCTAGAGACTATGATCAGGCCATAGCCAACTATGTTGTGAGATAGTGGCTTTATAAATCAGTGAAAAACAGATGAATAGATCAATAGTCCACATATTCCTCCGGATGGTGTTTTTCCAGACAGTATCTGTCTGGAAGTTAGTGTAGTGTTGCTACTTTGGGATTAAATATATCTATTGCTAAATCAAGGCTCGGCTGAAAGTCACTCATACCTTAGCATTCTCCTGAATAGACTATTGCTCTTCCCACGTACATCTACCATAGGTATGGTGGGAGGGGGGATTTGTTCTGGGTTCAGCCTGCAACGTGCCAGGGGATGCCTGTGGAGATCTGAACAGAGCATTGGAGGAGCAGATTCATTCCCATGAATCCTCGGGTTATGGATGGAATGGGCAGGCTCCATTACTTTCATAACTTGAGGACTACCTGTACCTTAGCTACCAATTGTGTTGTATGGCTTCAGAAAGAGAGAGAGAGAGAGAGAGACTTTCTCTGTCTCTCTCTCTCTCTCTCTCTCTCTCTCTGAGAAAGACAGAGAGAGAGAGACAGAGAGCGAGACAGAGTGGAGAGAGGGAGGGAGAGAGAAAGAGAGAGAGAGAGAGGTGATCAATTACCTTTGATTTCTGAAACTACTCATCAGGTCAGTCTTGCTTTTATTTTGTTTTTAATTTCTGTCTATATATGTCCATAAACATATGTTTGAAATGGCAGCTATTCAACTCAAAATAAGAATGTATATCAACAAATATAAGCTACGCTTCTTTTGATTATGTACTATAAATGTTTGAGTTGTTTGGTCTTACTGTAACTGTCAATCAGAAGAGTCAGGTAGAAACTTTTCAGACCAGATGATTTTGTTAAAATATGTAAGTCCTGTGAACTCCATACAGTAGCTCATTTTGTCAGATACACTGCGTTGTGGTTAGTCTGATATGGAATTTACATCAATATAGATGGGGAAAAGATGAGGTGATAGAAGACAAGATCATAATATAAATACAGGTTATATTGAGACAGATTACAAATATCTTCACAAGTGATAATGGTGTTAAAATTCTACTGTGTTCTTTAGAGAGCATCCTGAAGCTTTTGGAGCAGTCTCTTGATCAATTGTGCTGGCAAAGTTTCTTGTATTGAAAAATTACTTTGAGACATGTAAAGTAGGGATTGAAATGCTCTACTTTTATTTTGTTCTTATTTTGCATCCAGATCTTAAATTTATATCTATTAATTATTCAAGGAGGTATTGCTGATGAGGTCTGGCAGCCATATCACTACTGTTATTCTGTTGATTTTTTGTTCTGAATGAAAATTTTTTGTTCTGCTTCAGGTTGGGTAGTTGGCTACTTTATGTCTGTGTACAGGCATGGGTGCAAATTTAACAGATAATCAGAGTTGGAAGGGACCTTGTAGGTCATCTAGTCCAACCACCAGCCCAAACGAGAGATCCTATACCATTTCTGACAAATTGTAGTCTCTTCTTGAAAGTCTCAAGTGATAATGCTCCCACAACTTCTGAGGGCAAGCTGTTCCGTTGGTTGATTGTTCTCACTATCAGAAAGTTTCTCCTTATTTCCAGGTTAAATCTCTCCTTGTTCAGTTTCCATCCATTATTCGTTGTCTGGCCTACAGGCACTTTAGAAAATAGATTGACCCCTTCCTCTCTGTGGCAGCCCCTCAAATATTGGAAGACTGCTAACATGTCTCCCCTGGTCCTTGTCTTTACTAGACTAGCCAAACCCAGTTCCTGTAATCGTTCTTCATATGTTTTAGTCTCCAATCCCTTAATCATCCTGGTTGCTCTTCTCTGTACTCTTCCTAGAGTCTCAACTTCTTTTTTGTAATGTGGTGAAAAAAACTGGATGCAGTACTCTAGGTGTGGTCTTACTAAGGCTTTATAGAGTGGTATTAGTACCTCCCTTGATCTTGATTATATCCCTCTGTTAATACAATTTAGGATTGCATTAGCTTACTTAGGATTGCATTAGTGTAATACCCAGTGCCTGAAAAAGTACATTGTCATTATGAAGTACGGGTTCTAGCGTATTAATAATCTTTCTGGATATTTCATAACATATTGCTGGTTTCAAATGTAATTTAAATAGGCTGCATAATCAGCCTATCTTCTGTCTTACTTTCCTTAGATCTGCCACATCTCAATTTAAATCTTTAGTAGTCTAGCCATTCCATTCTATCTGATAGAGCCAAATATAGATCATGAAAGCTTATGCCTCCAAACAAAATTTGATTTTTTTGTTTTTTGTTTTTTTTTAAATTTTAAGTCAACTTTATTTACAAGAATTAAAAACATACTAATTGAAAAAATACACAAACAATAGTATGAAAATAACACATTCCTCTTTACATTTGATATTGAATTTGATAAGTCCTAATAGTCAGTACTAACTGATACTTATCGCATTTTCATTTACTATCACATCTTAATCACTAAATAACTCACAATACTCTACTAATCTTCTCATTGGTTTATAAGTATTATTTAATTAATAATACATTCATATTATTTAAATAATGAATAAAAATATATTGTAAATATATAATGATAATAATGTAAGAGAAAAGAGGATTTAAAACCTTTGTTATTCTTATACATTTCATATTAGATAGCTGAATATAATTTGTTTCTTGGGTTCATTTACATGTTTTTCCCTTGTAANATACTATACTATACTATACTATACTATACTATACTATACTATACTATACTATACTATACTATACTATACTATGGGAAACTTTCTTGCACGATTCGTAGGCACCTGAGTTTACGAATCTCCATCCAACCCTTTCCAGCATCAAACACTGCAATTGGTCCACCTGGATTGAAACCCAGAATGCATTTCCATTACAACCATTAAAACAGACCTGAAGCTTCCTCTGCTCCATACTAATTTCTGAATACTCTTGGGCTGTGGCCAGTGCTGCTGCGAGAGCTTTCTTCTTTTGACTTTTTGCTCTTTTGGGAACAGAGGTGGTGATCGGAATAGGAGTCTGTACTATGTTGATTGGAGAATTTTCAGGTAGATCATCCAACTAAGGAAAGAGGTGGTGGTGATTAACTATAAAGGGGATGCAGTGTTAAAAAGAGATATAGCATAAGCAGTAGCTTACTGTACATCGGTTTTCTTAGAGCTGATCTTGCTTCTTTATCTAGTGTTTTTTCTAAGTGGATGGTCTGTTTCTGTGTTCATAACTCCATCAGCCAAGGTGGTTCAGTGACTACAATGCAGTCCTGCAGGCTAATTCTGCTGACTGCCAGCTGCCAGCAGTTCGATTCTCACTGGCTCAAGGTTGACGCAGCCTTCCATCCTTCCAAGGTCAGTAAAATGAGGACCCAGATTGTTGGGGGAAAGGTGTAAACTGCTTAGAGAGGGCTTTCAAGCACTGTGAAGCTATATATGCTTAAGTGCTATTGCTATAAGATGCCTCACAATGCTGCAATAAAGCTAGAATTTGAATTGTAATGTGCAATTGTCCACTAACGTCTCTAATTATACTTAAAGTCTTATTTAACTTAATAAAATACAACTCCTACTTTAGAGGTCACTCAAAATTAGCAACCATGATTTGATTGAGAAAGACTGCTGGTTCTTGATTCTGGTATGTGCTGAGCCCAAAATGTATTTCTGAGCACATCCCCAAATATGCACATAGTTAAGGCATGGTAAAGTCTTTCTAGCTAAACTCATTGGCTGGTTATCACATTAAGCATGTCTGGGGGATTTGGGGTTACTACAGAACCTTCACTCCTGACATTGCCTGCAGGCTCCCAGCCAAGTAATAATCTGCTTTAAACTGAATATCCAGATCTTAAGAAATCAAATGTTATGCTCTTCACAATGTCGGTCTAATGCTTGTGTGTGTGTGTGTGTGTTTGTGTGTGTGTTCCCAAGGAACAGTTCTGCTCACTTTTATTGCTGATTAAAATCAACCAAAATATATTGAAAAGAAAAATAACCTCACTGCAGTTCTAGCCTCCAAATACAGTATAATAGTGTCACTTACCATTTTGGGTGCGTGCTTCAGCTGCGTGTTATTAGCTTTAGAATGTCCACTATCACAATTTAGCTCTGGGAATTCTTCTTCATCCTGAACAAACAAACAAAAAAATGGAAAATTCACTCACTGAAAGTCACAGAACAAAATATCTGTATTTTACAAGAAAAACATTACTCAGTTAAAGATTGGTGGAAACTGGCCAATGCATATGAAGAGTACCAAAAGGGTTAAGCATGAAACTGTATTGGAATTTGCAGGAAAGATATTGTTATCACATGCCAGGATATATTGGAAACAAACTGAAAAAATGTTAATGATCATTTGAAAAATAAGTTTTTAAGGTTTTAAAATCAGCAAGCAGGGCACTGTAAGATGTAAGAAGCACTGTAAGAATCAACCAATTCAAAATCTCTACTTGTCTTAGCGAGTGAAAGCTGTCATAAACAAGATTAATGAAAGAGTTACCCCAAAATATAGCAGTTCGGGGGTCTGCTCTACTCTGTTTGACTGGCTTGTGATTACTGGTTTCTCAATTTTCTTCTGCAAACTCTGTTTCCTTTCTGAAGATGTGCTGTGACCTCTACATTTAAAGCCAGGCTATACAAGCAAATAAAAACAAACATATTAGGACTGTCCCTTTTAAATTATAGTATGAAAGCACCCATGTAAATCACAAAGTATGTGTTAGCTATCTTGTCTGCCAGATGAAATTATGTGACAATAAAAAGTTGGACAGTCTTCACAGAGTGGAGCAGAGTCAATGGATTGGCATTACAAGAAAATAAGACACTAATTCATGCAGTCAATATTTTATCAGCTTATTTGGATTCCGTGTGCCTAAACCCAGTTTAATAGGAAACTAATTCAATAAAATTAACATGTTTAACAGTGTATACAAATTGCCAATTAATTCTGTAATCAAAGCCAAGAGGCACAAATGAAAGAAAGTAGCAATAGGTGGAGAATTTCTTTTCTCTAATAAACTTTGCAAGGGAGAAGCAAATTTCTTTCTAATCTAAGAAATTAATTAAATGAAGTTGGATAAACTTACTGATTAACAGATTCTGCAACTATCTATCGAGTTTGTTGAAATCTGAGCTGAAAGTTCCTAAAATCTTGGAAATAGTAAAAACTTGCCAAGTATAATGCTTTCAGACAGAAGATTGAGCCAACAGAGCATCTTGCTATCGATTCAACAGTATTTTTCTACCTCTAAAGAAGGCTTAAAGTAGATCAGTGGAAACTATACCTCTGAATCGTGCTGAGGTTCAGGTTGCCTTCCACTTCTGGAGAAAGAGTTTCTCTCTGTCCAAGGTTTCTTCTGAGTTGCTTGAGAACTGACGCTTGCCCAGCTGGCACCAACTGAGACAAGCATCACAGCAGTTTAAGGAAAGATAACACGTGAAAAGAGAAAATAATGCAAAGAATACATGTTACTTTTTTTTACACAAAAAAAAAACCAAACCACCACACCTTTAGGAAAACCAACTAGATGTTGGAACTAACCAGCATGTGTATTCACATAATGAGCTTTCTTTGCCAGTTTATATGGTTACATCATAAAAAATATAGAGAGCAATCTGTCTGCAACTTCTCTTTCTTTAAAGACACCGAGCAATCTTGAAATATAAATTATAGCTACTATTCTCATTTGCTTGTTTTTCATATATGATATACTGTATTTTATTC
Source organism: Laticauda laticaudata (assembly GCA_004320025.1). Classification (NCBI taxonomy): domain Eukaryota; kingdom Metazoa; phylum Chordata; class Lepidosauria; order Squamata; family Elapidae; genus Laticauda; species Laticauda laticaudata. The sequence goes on from BHFT01024402.1 coordinate 68,029, forward strand.
CCTAATTGTATAGATTTCTATTTCTATGTTTTAATTTTCAGCATAGGGGTACAAGGCGGCTCTCAACTTACTCGCAATCCTTAAGAACTAATCAACGCAGTCATGGAAAATGTGGCCAAAAAAAGGGGGGGGGGAATGGAAAAGGAGGCAGATTATCAGGAATCACTAAAATGTTAAATTGAATGTTTTTTTAAAAAGTGTTATTCTGACACTACTCAAAAATATTTTGAGGACAAAAAGCTGGACAGGTTCCGAAAGAAACCCACTGTATTTAAACACTGCAATGTAGAAAAAGATTAAGGGTGGAGAATTTAATCAGTTAAAGGCATCAAGGCGTAATCGGTGAAAGCGACAAAATGTATCCATCACATGCACACGCAAACACAAACACACATGGCAATGCTGCAAACTTGCAAAGCGAGGAAACTATACCTGGGTGTATGGATGATTCTTTGATCTGAAAATTAAAAAAAAAAAAGTTGTAGAGGTGACTTTACATGGACTGATTTAATATTGCTCTCTATTCTGAACTTTTCAGAGGTCTACCTACGTTTGTCCCGGCCGATTCAGCATTTCTGGATATGGCTGCCCCTGCTTGGTTGCTGTGCTTGGGACTGCAATAGCCACTGTCGCTATCAATATCGGCTTCGCTGGCCCCCTGCTCACTCGAGGATTCGGCAGGGTGGGAGGTCCGCCGTCGCCTGCCTCTCGGCTTCCAGTGCAGACCACTCACGCTCTCCGACAGGGATTTGCTGGCAATCTCTGAAGGGAAGTCTGCAAGGCAAAGAAGAGTCTCAAGAACTGACAAGGGTTTAACACAGGGGTTAAACTTTAACTCCAAGTATTCCCCAGAACCAGGGATGTCCAACCTTGGGAACTTTAAGATTTGTTGGAGTTCAACTTCCAGAAATCCCTAGCCAGTCAAGTCCGCAGAATTCTAGGGAATTCTGGGAGTTGAAGTCCACAAGTCTTAAAGTCCCCAAGGTTGGACACCCCTGGTTCTGGGGAATTCTGGCAGCTGAAGTCCACAAGTCCCAAGGTTGGACACTCCTGGTTTTAATGAGCAACTTCCTTCTTGAGAAATCATGTGTTGATAGCCACAAGGACAAAGCTTCTAAATAAAAGAAAGGCCACTGGATTGAGAAGAATGAAATCTACTTATTGTTAGGAATCACTTTCTTCAGCCTCCTTTATTGATCAGCTTCATTTGCCTATTACATTTCATAGCTATTCTTTCTAATTTTTAATAATTTCTCCTCTTACTTGGAGAATCAAGTGACTTCTGCTTTATAGAATGCTCAGCATATCGATGGTGGTTTCTAAACATTAAATAATAAATGTAAAAATTGGTACCTTTCTTTTGTGTTGCTGTCTAAGGATTAGCAAGGCTGGATGAGTAAAGCAGTCCCTTTGATAAGCAGCTTAACAACAATACGTCACTAAGTCGCTCTGGATGGCAACTGGGGCAGCATGTAAATTTTATAAAATTGAAATATAAGTAAAAATGTCAGTTATGAAGTATCGTGATTTGACTGAAACCACTGTCCATAGTTCTGGTGTGGAAGTTGATGTAGTTATCAAGCGTTTCTTTCTTAAAAATAACATTTCAAATTGAATAAGAAGAAATAGGAAAATAGTTCTGGTATATTATAAAAAAATTAAACACATCATTGCCACACCTGTTTGCTGACAAGCATCCACCAACAGGACAAGTTTGGGTCTGTTCTCTGGGCCCGAAGAGTTCGTTTCCTTCTGGATAGCAACGTTTTTCACTGGAGGCCTTTTGCTCTTTATGTGGGGTTGTGACGGCGGCAGCTGATTGAAAGATGAGCCAACAAACAGATGAAGCTACTTGACAAGACTTAGGAGATGTGTGTGTGTGTGTGTATCAATCATAAGAATATATGAAGAGCAACAATCAGATCTGTGGTCATTTACCTTGTTACTTCTGAAACTAGTTTTATGGAAAGTTAGTCTATCTGCTCCCATTCTTTAGGTCTTCCGAAAGGCCTTGAAGACCTGGAAGTGCCAACTTGCCTGGGGTCCCAATGGAAATGTAGCACTTTGCAGGTAGCTAATAGAACAGATAATCCCCACCCCACTCCAACCCACCTGCCTTTGTGTACTTGGCTCTGTACCTCTCCATCCTGCTTAGTTTTAATTGAATTTTAATTATAAGGTCCTTATTTATTGTTTTAATAATGCTTGACAGCACATTCTACTCAACTCTGTGAGCTACCGAGAGCACTTTAGACAAATTTGGCAAACAAACAAACACACAAGAAGTCTTTTAAGTTTTAGAGTCCCATGAGTACTGGTAACTTAATATGTCACTGATTTCTGCATTAAGACACAATGGCACTTCTCATGTTTAGCCCCTACCTCACATGAGCTCCCCGCTGAAATCCCAAGGACAGATTGTTTAACAAATAACACCTAGTGACAGGGCTTTACTAAGTGACCTGTAAATCACGTTAATCCCTTGTGATCTCTGCCCAAGTGATGGAGATTAACAAGCGGAAAACAATCTGGAATTCCTGAGAAAAAAATATGAGGGTGGCAGAAACACTTAAAACCAACTTTAATACATTCTGGATGTATGTTAGGTAGCACTGAGAGCTTGTGGCCATTGTAAGCTTCATTCAGGTCCTTGCAGAATCAATGTGCAAGTTCTGTGACTGAAAAAGCATGTGTCTCTTAAGCTGTCAGCTCTCCCAGGGTAAACCAGACAAGAAGTAGGAGTTGATGAATTCTACTTTACTGTAAGGCTACATGAATAAAACCATGCAAATCTGAAGACACAAACTTCCTGCCATCACTTTTTCTGTAATGCACAAAACGAGCTTACTTTTTGCACCATTGATCCTCTGCTAGTACTTCTGCTCCTGGGGCTACATAATGGAAAGGCCTGGCTTGGTTGGGCCGGACGATCTGTGCATTGTGCTGTAATTGTATTTATGGCACTTGCAGGCTGAAAGGAGGCAGAGTAAGCTGTTGGGAAGGGATGATAAAATCCCATGACTTGAGTACAAGGCGATGGCATCAGTTGATAGTAGGTATACTCGGTAGAAACTGGTGGCTGAGTAGATATAATGGGATAAGCCAGATATGGCCCGGCAGGATTTGTGTTAGGCTGCTGCCACCTGATGTCATTACTGTACAGTGGAAGTTGTCTGAAATAAATTGGGGGGGGGGGGG
>BHFT01024402.1:71231-139338 GCA_004320025.1 Laticauda laticaudata
GGGGGGGGGGGGGAGAAATCCAGTTAGGTCAATGCTTATTTCTCTAAAATTATTGTAGTTTAAAGAAAGGGTGTCCAACCTTGGCAACTTTAAGACTTATAGATTTCTAGAATTCTCTATATTTTCTCATTTTCTCCATATTTTTTAAAATATTTTAATTTTCCCTACTTTCAATGTACTTTAAAAACTCTAATAAAAATGGAAAAAAATAAAGATAATGCCAATACTAGAACTTTGTTACATAGTACAGTATAATCACAGAATCTTGAAAGCCTGCTAGAGTTTCCGCCTGCTCCCTTTTATACTATTAATAATCCAAAGGGTTTTAAGACTCTCTCAAAATAATTTGTTCCCAAACTACATGGTTTAACAGCCATGCCACTCAATGCTCTGCAAGTTCACTCAGAAGAAAGCCACAGTGAATTCAACGCACATCCAAGCAAGAAAAATACATCCTTCATTTTTAGATCTTTCCCAACATTTCGGAAAGCAAGACAAATTAGATTACCCTGATCCAAACAGAGATATATTGTAAAGCAGAATAAAACTAAATAAAACAGACTCATACTGGTTTTCTGACATATAGATTGAATTACCTGTTGGATTGGTTTTCTTGAACGAATGGGTAGCACGTAATCAGGTAGCTGGGAATCGGAGTTGCCTCAACACCACTGATGTTTCCACCGTCATTTGGCAGGGTCATGGGCATCACCAGTGAATCAGGGGCCTTCTTCTGAGGAATGAATGGTTCCACTTCAGCAGACAATTTCACATTCTTAAAGGGAAAAATGAAATGAAAAGGATTCTTGGTACACAGAAGAGCAACCAGGATAATTAGAGAACTGGAGGCTAAAACATACAATGACTGGTTGCAGGAACTGGGCATGGCTAGTCTAGTGAAAAGAAGGACCCGGGGAGACATGATAGCAGTCTTCTAATATTTGAGGGGCTGCCACAGAGAGGAGGGGGTCAGGCTATTTTCTAAAGCACCTGAAGACCAGACAAGGAATAATGGATGGATGGAGAGAATCAACCTAGAAATAAGGAGAAATTTTCTGACAGTGAGAGCAATCAACCCATGGAACAGAAGTTGCCTTCGGAAGTTATGGGAGTTTCATCACTGGAAGCTTTCAAGAAGAGACTGGACTGCCATCTATCAGAAATGGTGTAAGGTCTCCTGCTTGGGCAGAGCAGTTGGACTAGATGACCTACAAGGTCCCTTCCAACTCTATTAATCTGTTAACCTGCTTTTTAAGTTTTCAAGTTTGCTGTGTGTTAAACCTGAGCAAGCTATTTAAGCAAAACTGAATCCACTCAGAATGGAACGTTTGAGATCTCTTATCATCAAAGGACACTGGCTTTGATTTTGACAAGAGGATTTAGTACTTCATTCTTAATATTTATACATATATGTATATTACGGCATTTATGCACTATCCAAATTATAAAATCAGGTTTCACCATGTCAAAAAGCAACACTCTTGGCTAATGCAGCAAACACTTCAAAAGTATGTTTATTCCACAAGTTCCTAGTGATATACAGGTAGCCTTCAACTCACCACCAGAACTGAACCAAAATTTTTGTTGCTAAGTGAGACCTTTGTTCAGTGAATTTTGCGACCTTTCTTGCCATATTTGTAAAGCGAATCACTGAACTTGTCAATTTAATAACCAGTGTTGTTTAGTGAATCTGGCTTCCCCCTTGACTTTGCTTGTCAGAAGATCGCAAAAGGGCAATGCAACCATCATAAATGTGAGTCAGATGCTAAATACCTGAGTTTTGATCATGTGATCAGGGGGAATGCCACAACTGTCGTAAGTGTGAAAAATGAACACAAGTACTTTTTTCAGTGCTATTGTAACTTTGAATGGTCACTAAACAAAGTGTTGTAAGTTGAAAACCTGTAGTTTGTCAGAACTGAATTTTGTACATTGTAAATATTGTTTGGTTCACTGAGACATTCTGCAAATCAGATTGCCTAGCACAGTGGTCCCCAACCTTTTTTGTACCAGGGACCAGTTTCACACAGAAACACTTTTTCAAGGACCGGCAAAATCAATTCTTCCCCAAGAGTAAAGGGCTTCTTTACTATTTCTTTACTAAAAACATATTTTTATATATATTTTAATCATAATTATTCATTCTTTGCGGTCCGGTACAAAATGATCCATGGACTGGTACCGGTCCAGGGCCCAGTGGTTGGGGACCCCTGGCCTAGCAGATCTGCTTCTTTCTCATCAAAAGAATGGCAAGTTATATGCCAGCAGCCTCTACCAAAGTTTAAGATTTTTAGCTAGAAAACCATTCAAATTACATTTCCTTCTGTTCATTTACACATGTTTACCCATGGTTAACAGACTGCATCATCAACTAACCACATGGAGTGAGTTCACACAGCACTCTTAAGATTAGTATTTGGTCAGCTAGATTGCATTTCAGGGTATTCTGCAAACCTAATCACTATGTTCATTTAAGCCAACCAGGAACAATTTATTTTCATATTACAGGGAAAAAAATGATTAAAGTTGGAGATTTTCATTAACTAATCATTGATAATTAATTAAATTATCCACAGATGCATAATTTTCTTAAAGCTACCATCATATTATAAGTTATCTTACAATAATAGTAATTATTCATGTAAAATACTGGCTTTTCTTTCCATCTATCTTATACCACAAATCATACTATTTGTGAAAAGCTTAAACATTTTATCCCAGTTGCTGCCTGCAATTATGGTTGTCCCAAACCAAATCTGGATAACGTAACTCTGTGTTCCATTTGGTTAGCATTTAGGAGCCGTGGTGGTGCAGTGGTTAGAATGTAGTATTGTAGGCTAACACTGCCCATAGCCAGAGTTCAATTCTGACTGGCTCAAGGTTGACTCAGCCTTCCATCCTTCTGAGGTGGGTAAAATAAGGACCCAGATTGTTGGGGGCAATAGGCTGATTCTGTAAACCGCTTAGAGAGGGCTGTAAAGCACTGTGAAGCAGTATTTAAATCTAAATGCTACTTACTTCATTCTATTTCATTCCAGGATATGTCTTACATTAAAAAATATTGCTAACTTGATGTATAATTTTATAATCTACTTTGGCAGAAAACATGCATTTTAAAGTACTGGAATAGTAACCAGGAAGATGACAACTAGGTCACTTAGGATAACATGCTCAGCACACCTAAATTCAATCTCATTAAAAGTATAAAAATACTGATGAGATTTAAACATTTACACAGGGTAAATGATCAACTCAAATACATTGAATGCAGAATGGGAAACTATTTCCCGCGTGAAACATTCATTCTAGCCCATTCTCTAGCTGTCTTATTCATAAACTATCTAAAAAAATTGCTACATAAATCTGTTAATTTGCATCTATGAAAAACAAAAATAATGGAGTTTCAGTTTTGCTGTTGAGATTTTAGAAGTAGTTTATGACAGTGGAAGATAAAGGTCTATAATATTTTGTAATGTAATTGCCAATTCAAATTAAAAAAGGGCTTGAATTAAAAAAGAATAAAAGCAATTGTTAAGTTTGTTACCTGTAAAGGTTGTAAACATAATTACCGGGATTAGGAAACAAAAAGAAAGGAAGGTAACACTGTAGCCAAAATTGAAACCATCAAGTACAACCTATCCTGTACATGTTACCAAACAATACTCAGTATTTGTAAATTGTAGTTAATCTAATACTGAACAATCAGATAAAAGGGGAGGATTCAATTAACACCCATAAATCTAAACTTTATCCTAACATGTGACTACAAGCCTGAAATGTTTTTATTTGGGTTAAATTATCTTCTGTTTTTATTTCAACATCTGCATACTAAGCGGCTTATAATGCAATAATAATTTGATGTTTCTTCAGAAAGAGATTTTTCTATAAATACTGTTCCATCTTTGAAGGAGATGGACAGCAGAGAAATGGAAAAAAATAAAATATAGGTGATCCTCAATTTACAATCACAATTAGGACTTCCGAATTTTTGTTGCTGAGCAATGTTGTTGTTAAGCAAGTCACACTTGATTTTATGATTTTTGGCACAGTTCAGCAAATCGCTGCTGTTGTTAAATGAATCACGCAGTCGTTAAGATAATCTGGCTTCCTGTTAGGTGGCCAGAAATTTTTTTTCTTCAAAAAAAAACAGTGATCACATGACCCCGGGATGCTGCAACCTTCTTAAATACATGCTGGCTGTCAAACACCCAAGTTTTGATCACGTGACTGTGGGGATGGATGTGGCTGCTGTGTGAGTCTTGGTTTCAGAAACTGTTGTAATCTCAAACAGCCGCTAAGTGAATGATTGTAAGTCAAGGACTACCTGTACACTGCTGGGCCCCATTAAAATAAAAGAAATACAATATTGTACACTATTGTTTGTGCAGAGTACTTCCTTTCCAATCGCAGGGTTTCAAGACTGGCCTGGCCTTCAATTTTTACTTCAACAAATGTAAAACTGTTTTATATCGGCAACATATTGTGCATAAAGGCCCCTTTGTTTTCTATGTAAAAGGCATTATAGTCTTTAGCAGCTGCAGGGACAGAAGATGACACTAGCAGGAACAGACTGGTAAAGTTAGTACACTACAAAGCACAAAAAAAAATGAGTAATGGACATTTATCCTCCTCACCCAATAAAACAGAAGCCATGCTGTGCCTCGGCCAGAACCGCAATAGCTGAAGGGGCCCAGTGTTCAAAAACATAAGGCAGATATACACAAGTTATGTTTTGAACCGAAAATGAAGCTGCAGTTGCCCTGGCAGGAAAGGAAAGGATCTGTGCCACGTTTGATCTTTCAAGAATTTGTAAAATATCAGGGTGTTGTTTTTTTAAACATAGAGCCTTCTAGGAACAGCTTCACAAGATGTCACACTCTCTAGTTATTTTCAGAGGAGCTTCGAAAACACCTAAGCAGCTGTGGCTATAATTACAAAACTCTGAGCAATGTAATATTAAGAAATGGCAAATATGCAAGCTAATTTGAAGTTATCAAAGATAGCGCTGCCATCATCTTGTAGGAGATTCTGCCTTAAGATGTGGCAGGCTGAGAAAGAATTGTTTTTAAACAAAGTTTGAGAGGTACAATATTTCTTGGGTGGGGAAGTTCATTTTACGAAATGAGCACAAGAGCAAACAATACATGTTGTATTGTCCATATTCAAGAGATATGTTGCTAATAAAATGATAAAATATAAACTTTTTTTGACAAGGGGTAATGAGAGGGATAAATAAAACTAATGTCATTGATGTGAAGAGGTTTCTGGAGCAGGGGTGTCAAATTCCCATCGTCATGGTGGTATCACATGACATAGCATGACTTTACCCCCCCTTCGCTAAACCGACTGTGGGCGTGGCCAGCACATGATGCAGCCAATCCGTGGACTGAGAGTTTGACAACCCTGTTCTAGGGTAGTGTTTCCCAACCTTGACCCTTTGAAGATAGATGGACTTTGACTCCCAGAATTCCCAAGCCAGCTGGCTGGGAAATTCTGGGAGTTGAAGTCCACCCATCTTCAAGGAGTCAAGGTTGAGAAATACTGTTCTAGAGTATATGATTATGAAATGAGCAAAAAGAGTATTTACAGATAACTCAAATGGTGTCTTGATGAGTGAAACCAGGATGCAACCTATAGACAATTTACTGGTAATTTATTCCTCATTTAGCAACTGTTTGAAGTTACAACAGACCTCCCCAGAGCTACTTGCAACCCAGTTCCAGAGTTCCAATGGATGCACACACACACACAGTCACATAATCATATTTTGGACACTCTGTAACCAGCTCACATTCATGGCCATTTGAAGTATCCTATGGTCAGATGACTGCAATTTTCAGCATTTTTTGTCAGTTTCTGCACTTATGTCTATAAAAAATGACTATTGAAAAAAACATTCATTTAACAGCCACTATGTTCACTTAACCATCACAAAAAAGAGTAAAGTCAGGTGTGTCACAAGATGACCTGCTTAACCAATGCTGTGACTTACCACCGTAATTCTGACCACAATTATGTTCATAAGAAGAGAACTACCTGCATGCACAAGAGGCAACTTTAAGGGTGCAATCCTATCCTGGGGATCTGGCATTACAAGACATTCAGGGTCAAGGATTGAATTTTAGTCCTGTGCTATGCAATCCTGAAAATTCGGTATTTGTACAAAATTATAGTCCATGAACATTCTGTCTCCTTTACAATCCTCAGCACAATAGCTTATTTTCAAGGAAGCATTAGAAATCAGATTTCAGCTGCACCAGAACAAGAACCTGTTTTCTGCAACTCTGATTTGTATCTGACCAGTTTCATAAAATGATACTTATTAAAATATATTATAGTAGAACATGTTGCCCAAAGGACTTACTTACTTTAAGAAGAGATAACGAGCAATGGAAATTGTATCCTAGGTAAATATGCTTTTAAACCACTATCTTAAACATCTCCTGCAATTTATTCTCACATGAAATTGGGTGTTTCAAAACAAGGGACAATTTAGGGCACATGTTACATTTTGCAATAATACTTATTCTATTCCTGGATACTAAAGACCACATTGTGGATAACATATGGTTGCTTGGTGCCAGTTTTTCAATAAATCTTATTAGCCTAAACAATCTGTTGTAGGATCAAAGCCTCTTTTTTGAAGGTTATGGGTGCAATCTATTATTCTGACTAACCCTTGTGGGTTAAAGTCAAAGTCAAACCCTTTTTGACTTTACAGTTTAGGACTGAGAGAAAGTGACTGGCCCACACTCACTCAACAGGGTTCTGCCTTAAGACAGGAACTTAAGTCATAGTGTCCTAGTTTTTAGTCTCCACCAAATTGGTTATTTAGTATATTTGGTAACCCTAAATTGTATATCCTCTTTTAAATAAAGAGGCAATAAAAATAGCAGACTGTTCCCATAATTATAACAGTCTGCCATTTATACCTCAACATGTCACAGAATTTACCCACAGATATATCAAGGAAAACTATAAAATAAAAAGGTAGCTTTCTTCCCCCTTAAATTATGCAATCTTTATCCCAATTCTGCCAGTCCCCATCAGTCACAGAGAGAAAGAAAAACTCAATGTCATTGTAATTATAGGCATATAATTATTTCGATAAGTTTCACTAAAGTCTAGACTGTGATTAGAGCAAATTGCTTGCCAAAAATTGAGAACTTATTTTTCAACATACAGCCAGTAAGAAGAGATGAGCTTGAAGTTTTTTTCCTTCTTTATTCCAAAAAAGCTTTATACATCATATTAATCTATTAACAGAAAGCATTTTTGTTGGTTTTTAAATATTATGTTGAGGCTGTCACATAAGTCATTGTGTACAAATTGACCCCAATGCTAATTTTATTTCAACAAAATTTGCTTCCAGATAAATCAAAAAGACAAAATACTGACCACTTATCAATTGACAAAACAAAATTAGGCTAGGATATTTGAACCAAATCAATTTTGAGGATGTTAAATTAATGGTTTGTTATTGGTCACTACCACCATTGTTTTGAATCTCAACGTGACCAATTAAAGATAAGAAACCCAACCTTTGATCAGATTTCTCTTTTAACTATGTTCTTTATGTTAACTACTACATAAACCAACATGCTGAGTAGATTCCCCAAATAGCTTGCCTCTCCAAGCAATTGAGGAAATTAGCCTTTGAATTTCATTATAGGCTTTTAAATGCTTAATTCACAAACATGCCCAGAGTGCAGCATACACACTTTTAATTAGAACTAGCAAACAATCTAATAAAGATTATAGAATACAAAATAAACACCTTGTTAACAAAGAACACAAAACACTACCCCTCTTAAACAATCTTAGCAAGTTGATTGGGCTTAGAAACCAAATAGGAGTAGTTCTGGTTAGTTGTGATGAAGACTAATTTAAAGCTACAACACTATAGGCTAAACTGAGAAATCAAAAGAAAAAAATCAAAACAGGAATCTTGATTTAAAGGGTTTTATTTATTACTGCCATGAAACCCTTTAAATCACCAGATTTGTAAAGTTTCTTCCTAAGTCAAACAATGTGACTCTGGGCAGCTTACAACAAACAATAAACCAAACTACTCCTCTCAAACTATTTAATATTAAAACTATGCAGAATGGTGATGACCAAACACTATCAGCTGCCCACAAAAGGGGACTAAGTGAACAGAGCTGGGGCCTGCATCTGGAATGAAGTTGGGGTGCTGTACAGAACAAGGTCAACAACAGAAAAGGCACAAGCACAATTTGGTTTTGCTCTTGTGGTTTGAACGTGAGTTTGAATAAGCAATTGCAATTATAAAAATTATCTAGTCATTAAACAGGAAGCTTTACATGTATATGGATATCTTGGATGACCTCAGACTCTTACGAATCAATCACCTTTTATCCCAGCATGTGAGCACAGCCTATGTGCTTTGTTTATGGTCCACATAATTGTGCAAAGTCAGCTGGGTTGACTAAACCAAGGTTAACTACAATAAACAATGTATGCTACCATTGTAAAAGAATTGCCTTACATCAAGCCTGTGAAGGTTCACTTAGCCCAGTGTTAACTACTCGATGCGTAACAGCCTCTCTAATGTCCCATCTTCAAATTTGGATTCAGACTCCAACTGATCTCCTGTGGGCCTTTAGACATGCTTGAACATACCATCTGCCCAATAACCATTTCATTAAAGTCCTTAGGGATTCAGTCCCAGAATGTTGCATTTTCCCATTGTCTGTTTTTCCCTTGAGCTTCCTACTAACAATTTCCAAAGAGCATATGTTATAATGCACAAAAACTTCAAATATTGGCTTCAATTTAAAATGAGAAAATAGCATTGGGCAGGCCTATTTTACAATTGAAGGAAGGCTGAAATGAAGGAATAAAATTAGTTACTGCCAGAGACAAAATATTTAACATTTAGGCAAAGGTTAATTTCCTAGTTTGATAAATCGCACAAATGCCTTGTTTTACTAATTCTAAATGCTATTAAGGGTACTCCTATATAATTATATATAATTATACAGAGTTCCTATAGTGAAAATCATTTTTTGCTTTAACAACTGTAGAAGTTAAGCATTTTGAGTGGGCAAGACATTTTCCAATGTTCCTGAAAATCACACCTACATGGAAGACCATATCACAAGGCTTATTTTAATACACACATTTGTGCTTCTGTGCATGCTAATCCAATAAACATTGTGTCAAGTAGGAGAGCTATACCTGAAATTCCAGGACAAAAATCCACTCCCAGGCTTCTCTACCCACCCTCAAATTTGCCATTCAGAAGGCTGAATTCCTGGAGCGATAGAAGCTGTGAGCAAGCCAGCTTTTTAGGAAAGCTAAACTCAGGCTGGTAGCATTTGTAACCCTTTGCAGCAAGTCACTAGCCCAGAGGCTCAGTCCCAGGGAGTTTGTTTTTCCCCCACTCTACCTTCTGCGCCCATACATTTAACTCAGTTTGTCTGAAATGGTAACCATTGTCTGGAATGGCGTGGGGTTTCCTGCTTGAGCAGGGGTTGGACTAGGAGACCTCCAAGGCCCCTCTCTTCCAACCCTGTTGCTGTTCTTCCTCTCACCCCAGGCCTGGAATCCAGCTCTTATTTCTGTTCGCGCACAACTACAGGTAATCCTCGACTTACAACAGTTTATTCAGTGACCATCCGAAGCTATGACATCCCTGGAAAAAAAGGGGGACTTAGGACCATTTTTCACCACCTCTGTGCGGGATCAAAATTCAAATGCTCGGCAACAACTTCATAGTTATGACTGGTTCATACTTACGACCACTGCCTGTGTCCAGAGGTCACAGGGATCCCCTTTTCTTTGCCACCTTTTGGCAAGCAAAGTCAATGGGGGAAGCCAGGTTCACCTACAACCGGGTTACTTACTAACTTAGCGACCAGGTTCACTTACAACCGGGTTACTAACTTTGCGACGGCATTCACTTAAAGAACAGGCAATCACTTTAAAGAACAACTGTGGCAAGGAAGGTGGTAAGAAAAGAGACAAAGTTCAACTGAGCTGAGGTCTCAGCTTCAACAACAGAAACGTCGGGCTCCAGTGCGGCCGTAAGTCGAGGACCACCGGGCCAGGAAGTTGGAAAGGCGTCCATTTCAAATCTTCAAGCAAACGGGGGGGGGGGGGNGAGAGAGAGAGAGAGAGAGAGAGAGAGAGAGAACCGAGACAGCTTTGGAAACTAAGCTAAGTAAGCTATATGCAGCCTAAGCAAGTCCAGGAAGGCTTCAGGAGGAGCAAGAGCAGCAGCCTCTCCTCTTCCTCTCCGGCCTAAAAATCCCTAAAAGTCTCTTCCCACCCTCGCCCCCGGCCTAAGTCCCCCACCTCCCCTTGCATTACGTCCCGGTAAATTCCTCTAAAGCTACTCCCTCGCCGGGCAGTTTCACTCTCTCCGTGCCGTTCTTCCTCGCGCTTGGCGGGCGGCTGGCTGGGGAACACCCCCCCTCCGGTCCTTTCTGCCTTTGGCTCGGCTTTCCCACTCCTTCGGGCAAGAAGAACCCCCAACCCAGACCCACCCACCCACCCACTCACTCCCGACCCGCCGCCCTGCCTTCTTCCTCCTCCTCCTCCTCCTCCCTTTGCAGCCTCGACTTACGCCCGAGGGCCGCGCCTTCCTTCCTTCTTCCTTCCGAGAACGGCGGGCCGGGGGGACTCGGTCGCTCCCCCTCCCCAACGGTCCTCCAAATGGAGCCCCCACCTCTTTCCCAAGAAACCTCCCCCCTCGCCGTTGCCTAGCAACCCCTCAACCCTTCCTCCCCCCGCCCCCCCACGGAGGGCTCCCTCAGCGGCCTTTCCTACCTGGCCGCCGACGGCTTTGTCCATGGCTCCAGCAGGCGGGGAAGGAGAGAAGGAAGGTGGTCGGTCGGCTTCTTCTTCTTCGGCTTCTGAGGCGGCGAGGACGCTCCTCTTTAACAAGCGCCGGCAGAAAGGCAGGCCGCGTCCCCCATGGCTCCTTTCCCCCTCACAGACAGGCTTCCGCTCCCACCCTGCGCGGCGGCGGCGGCGGCGGCTGACGCGGCTTTCCTCTTCTTCCCGGAGCGGGTTACGCCAGTGGCGTCGGCAAGAGATGGAGGCGAGGCAGCAGCAGCGAAGCGGGAGGAGGAGAAGAGAGGAGGCGGGGCGAGGATCATCTGGGACGGAAACCGGCAGGGGCCGCGCCTCGCGGAAAGCGCTCGTTTCATGCGCTCTCTCTCTCTCTCTCTCCCGGCGGAGGTCCCCCACCCCTCGCCGTTGCTAAGCAACGCCGAGAGCCTGCTTCTGAAGGTCTTTCTAGGCCCGCCGTGAGGAGGAGGAGGAGGAGGAGGAGGAAGCTTCGGGGGTCTGTACAGCTCTCAGGTAGGCCCTGTGGTGGGCAGGGGGGCTTCTTCCTTCGCAGTAAGCACCGCCCGGCCGGGACAGCCCCGAAGCCCTTTGCCTGCGAGGCGAGGCCCGGCCTGCCTGGAGGATGCGCTGGGACAGCCCCGCTCGACTCGATCCCCGATGCGGTTCTCCGTGGGGTCCGAGGAGGGGTCGCCCAAGGGGGCTGCGGAGCAGGTGGGCTTCCCTGGGCAATGCTTTGAAACCAGAAGACGGGTCAGTTCAGGGCCTCCCCTTTTTAAGGATTGAAGGATAATCCCCATTATCATTCATTGGGGCCGGTTATAAAAACGAATGCATTGTTTTCTCACTCATTTGTCAAATTCGGCACTTCAAGAGCTAATTCAATTTTGCTTTCGAGAAATGATTTCTTTATGTAAGAATTTATTTCGTTTTCAAGGCATTTATTTCTTTAAGTTTTGTCTTCAGAAATTTAATTAAGTTCTGTTTGCAAGAAATTTATTGCATTAAATTTTGCTTCCAAGAGTTTTCTCTTCAGAAATTCATTCTTTCATTCATTCATTCAGAGTCTGTATTGACTCCTGGCGATTGCCTGGACTAATCCCTGCAGATTTTGTGGCTTCAAACCTTTTTTCTGTGGCCTCCTTCCTAAGGCTGAGAGAGGAGCACTGACTTAAAATTCACCCAGCTGGCTTTCTGCTTAAGGCAGGACTAGAACTCACTGTCTCCCAGTTGAAGCCTGATGCCTTAAACCATTGCACCAAACGGGCTAAAATATCAGATGCGTGGAAGGAAATAAAAAGAATGCAGGAAGAGATAGAGGTAATACAGGAATGACGTGATATGGGAAAGGTATAATAAAGGATGGGTGTTGTTGCTCTTAACGGGCTGTATTTGCACATTTTATCAAGATAGAAAATAAATAAATCACATGTTAAGTCAAACACTTGCTTGGATTTTTCTTTGGTTGGGGTTTTTGTGACCACAATATAATCCCAGGAATGTATTCTAACATCCGAATAGTTGAATATGGTTTTATGAAAATAATTGATTCATAATGATCATTATCATTCTACTCAATATTCTTAGTTTTCCTTCTGAAAGTGAAGGAGTACATTTCTGCACAATAGCTTCATAGATTTATTTTAAAAGCACATCTGCAGCTACCTTTGCCTACCCTCAGGACCATTTCCCACATTATATGTATTATTAAATTGGAAGTAGAATGTTGACTTCACAGATTGCATTAAACCAGAGCATAGCTGGCTGAGGAATTCTGTGAGTTGAAGTCCATAAGTCTTAAAGTTGCCAAGTTTAAGGACTCCTGCATTAAATCAGTGTTAATAATAATTTGTGGAATAAAGACAATGATTTGTTTGATATTAAATGTTAATGGATTTTCAAAGACTAAAGATCAATTCAAAGATCCATTTAGTGATGGATCCAACACTAAATATTCTGGCTTAGATCAAAATAGGTTTATTGACCCAATTTAAGAACATTTTCAAGGACATCATTTTATTTTGATAAGAATTGCCATGGATTGATCTGTATTGAACTTATCCCCAGTAATGGGTCTATTAATCAAGTTTTATGTTTAGAAAGCAGTAATAGAATATGTATAACAAATACTGCTCCATCATATATTCCCAGAGTGATCAAATAGTTCATAGGAAATGAAAGGTAATTATGAAGCAAGTCATCTCCTGTTGATTACTTTAATCAAATTGAAATGTTTCTGATTCGATATAGATAATGCTGGCTCAGAGAACAGGGACATATTTTGCCTGACCTATTTGTGGAAAATTGAAAGCAAGTATTCTTTAGGCAATGGTTAGTCGAGGCTTTTGCTCACATCAAAATTGAACTCTCCAAATTTGAACCATTCTTCAAGAGATAGCTGGTTTACAGATAGGCACTGTTCACTTTACAAGTATAAAATCTGCTTGTTATGGAAGTATGTTTGAAACCAATTTGATACTGAGCAGAGGAGGAGAGATGGTGAAGAAATTATTTCAGGCTCTCATCAAATGATTTTTGACAAATCACTTTTGTTGTTTTTAAATAACTGCTCATATTTCATCTTGAAATAATCATTGAGATGATGTAATATTTGAATTAGGAAAATCTTTGTGCTTTAAATCGTATACTCCAGTAACCGCTGTTAGGTTATCTGCTGAAATTCACACCCTGGTTGAGATGCAGAGTCCTCTAATTCTGGCTCCTGGAGATCCTGCTGACTCTCTGGCAATAAAACAGTGCAGAGAATGATCAATAAAATCTGAGTATTTGACTGTCTTCTGGAACATGGCACCAGAGGAAGGAACGAACGATTAAATAGTCAGATGAGGTAAGACTTTTCCTTGAATGGCATTTTGCCTAAAGGGGCTGTCAAAGATGGACCTGCTACCTCTACATTAGTTGATTCACATAAAATAATACTGCCAACACAGAGTTAGAGTATTTAAAGGTCATGTTAGAAAGAACTTTAAAATGTCCAGCACCTGTTTGACAAGAGTCTGTAACAAGATAGGGGAAAATGATCTGTTTTTTATGTTTCTGGAAAACTGCATTCTCCGAATAGTTTTGGACAGCAAAGTTCGCTGCAATGTACGAGACTCAATCATTATCTGTGCCCAGGGGCATAACAGCACATTCAACCAGGAGCACCATGACTTCAACAGCTTGGGCCACACAAGCACCAATAACAAAAATATGTCATGTGGCAACCTGGGCCTCTCCATCGCCCTTCATTACACACTACAAAATTGATGGGTTTACCTCAGCTGAGGTTTCTTTAAGTAGGAGAGTTTTGCAAAGGGTCCACAGGGACCATGAGGGGACTCCACGCCAGACAGAGACCCTCCCATAGGACAGGCCAAGCTTTGGTATGTCCCACTGCTGGATGCTCGGAGCAGCTCAATGGAGAAAGGGCATTGGTACTTTACCGATACCCATTCTCTGTGAGCTGCGAAGAGCATCCAGACCCACCCAATTTCTGTCTGATGGGTTCCTGTTCTGGCCAATGGCTTAAAAAAAAAAAAGAGGCAAGGGTTATGTTTTTTCATCTTCACTGTTTTCAGCTCCATACAAAATGATCAGTAATATCAGAACACTATCCTGTGTTATATGCTGTGATCTAAATGCTAGATGGAACTGCACTAAGCTATTTGTTTTCCTTTTTATGGAACAGAAAGTATAAACTTCATTTCCTATTACTTTGGAAAGCTTTCATACACGGAGGCTTAAGTAATTTTAAGTCTCATGTATTATTTATGTTCATTTGTCTCAAAGGTGCTTTTTTCCCAAAAGGCAACTGGACATTCTTGGTTTTTTTCTTTCAAAATGTTTCACTTCTCTTCACTTCTCAGTTCATCAAAGAAGTTTCTTGAATGAGAAGCGAGACATTTTCAAAGAAAAAAACCAAGAAAGTCCAATTGCCTTTTGGATATAAAGCAACTTTGGGACACACGAAATGCATTGCATTGCAAATTTTTGAGTTGCCGTGTTTTTACATTCCTGCTGAAGCTCAGGAATATTTCTAAATGCTACCTGTGAAAAAGTCCACATTCGTAACATGTTTACACATAAATCAATTCCTTACTACTTTGTACTCAAGCAGTAGCATAATTGTAACTTTAGAAAAATCTTCATTATTTTAACATTTTCTGTTATGATAAAAGGCTGGATTAGAAAATTACGCAAAAGGTACAGTAGGATCAGTTCCTACTATTGAGATGATATAGCAATGTTACCATTTCCCCTCCACCCCCATAACATTTCTTCATATTTCCCAGGTATGATTAAGGTGTGTATCCAATTCCTTATATAAAGAGATTTTATCATGAGTCCTTAAAGAGCCCTGCAATTTAAGAGCAGAGTTTAATGAGTCATCCATAAATAAATGAGTGTAAAATGTAGCAAGACAGTAACCAGCATTCAGATTTCTTAATATTTCTAAGTAAATAACATAATCTTTGTTCTTCTGTCCTTCCTAAAATACATGTGCGTTATCATTTTTATGCATGTTGTGATCCTGTTCATAAATGGCTCAAAAACCTGGTCGCTGTTCTTAGCCTTCAAACTGTGGGAGAACATGTCCACCCAACAGAGAATCTAGTTAAAAATGCCCACTGCAAGCATGATTTAAAACAACTGGGTCCTTTGTCATGGCCATTTGATCTATTGAGCAAAAATGTAGCTCAGCTTGTTAAGCAATCCTACTCCCAAAATATGTTGACTGTTGAATTACAGCCTGTGACATTTAAAAAAAATTGTTTGATTGTGTTTAAAATAAATGTATTGCTGCACTGAAAATATTCATTGTGTTACTTTTTTTAAACAAATCCAGAAATACATATCCTTGTAAAGGTCATTTTTAAAAAATGCTTTTATTCAAGCTTTGCCCACTCAGTGGCTCAACACTTAATATTTATTTAATCTGTTTCATAGCAGCAAAATTCCTACTATTATGTAGACAGATTGCACATGCAATGGAGAATTTGCATACTATGGAAATGCAGTTTTATTTTTAATGCTCTGGAGACGCAAACAAAAATCTATGAAGGACTCAGTTTCTTGATTAGTTGTAGAAAACAAGATTTTATCCTCAAGTCAGTAATGTCCCTAAAGCAGCACTTTACTGTTTCCTATAACTTATATGGGAGAGATTAAGAACACTCTGGAATCTGATTTGCACACTTAGCATAAAAGCATTGAGTAATTGGGAGAGCAAACAATATAAAGGGCTAAATATGAAAATTATTACTTCCAAAATATTATTGCTCTAGAATTCAGGGAGATTTAAATGGCAGCTCTTGGAGCAGCAATATTAATCAGTTTCTGCAAGCCTGGGTCTTATTTTTGTCTTGTAGAAGCTTATGGCAGCCCCTGAACATGAGAAAGTTACTCTGTGAAACTTCCACATGTGAAACTTTCCATGTGAAAGTTACTCTGAAACAGAGGCATGACTGGACTAGGTTAACCTTTGGTCTGATCAGTTTTTATATACTTGACAAACTGCCACAACTCTGGTGACTTTATCTCCACAACAGCATTTTTCTACATGAGATTTGGCTGCTAAACCCAACTTCCTCAAAAACAAGGTGGAAAATTGTTATCCTGCCAACTGGACAAGAGGAGATGATGTCCAGATCATGTGCTTGGGTTGATCTGTGGGAAATAAGAATGGAATTTACCTTCTTGTGAACTTCAATTCAAAACAAAAAAGCTAGTTAGATGTCTAACCATCCTCAGGATATTCCCAACGCTTGTCCCAAATGACCATGAATTGCAGAATACTGTAATTTGTGCTGGTTGTTTAATGTTTCCAGAAGCCATGCATTTTTTCTTTCAGGAAGATCTGGAAGAAAAACATGTTTTTCATTTATGAGATTATCATCCCACCTCTCTTCCAGGGAGCTCAAAATAAATTAAAAACAAGCCCATATCAATGTGTGTTAGGCTTCATTTCTGCAGTGTAACTTTTGTACCTGACTTGCGATATTTGCGATATATTTATCAAGCAGATTTTAGTGGTGGTAACTCTAACTCCAATTACATCGCCAGGAATAATACGATCCCTCTTGGAAATCTTTGCTACTCATTTTTATCACACTAGTATTGAAAAGGCATCTTCTTCTTTTTACTATTGACTAGAATAGTCCTGCACCAATTAGTTGAAGGAATAGCCCAGTAAAGATACTGTGGTTGCAAATGTGCTAAGATCATTTTGTCACGTGTGTTTGCATGGACACATTAAAAATACATAGCATACACTGAAATTTCAGCCCAGTTTGCTGCTTGAAGTTTGAAGTTATATCCTTTTTGTACACAAAAATCTAGATTTCTGCATTATTGTTTTTATTAGAATTTATATAAAAGTTGTGCATCTGAGCTGCACCAAGAAGTCAGCCCATAAAAATAAATTTCACCCACCCTTCTTTCTTGTTCAGCTGTAACTAGGAATGCTCTAGTTTGGCTCTGGCTGAAGCCATTAATTGTCAGCTGAATGTTGACTTCCTAAAAATTAGTACAAGTTCCCATCATGGCAATCTAAAAATGGGCTGGGTAAAGCTCATTTGATACTAAATCTTCATATCAGATTACATTTTAAAGCCATTTTGATTTTGAGCATTCAGAATTAAATGTGTAACTAATCCCAATTAAATTCAACAGTATCAGATTTCATCCTGTTTGCTGCTTCTCCAACCTTTGAAAGGACATTTGTACAGAATTCTTGATAGACAGTTGTCTTAATACTACAGATACTGGGAATATTAAAATCCATTCTACTTCTATCCAGGTTAAGGCAATTAATATACTTTTCAGCATTATTTACTTTTATGTATATATAAATTTGAAGCTAATGTTTTAAAACAATTCAGTTTCCAGTTTACGATTTACCATTTAATAGACGACAGAAAAAAGAAACAGCCAAAGGCAAAATGAATAAAATTCAAGTATCATTCATCCCAATTCTGGAAGCCAATTCATAATACTAAAGCCAACAGAACTGGCTTTGCCAACTCACCTGTTCTTCTGAATCAGCTAAGTAGATAACTAGCAAAGGAACTTAGTTCTGTGAGAAAATATCTTTAACTGATAACCGAAATAGGAGTAGCATTCAGTGGCAATTCTTTGCAGAGACTTTCAAGTAATTGTTCCACTTTTAGTGGATGTTATACACCCTTAAAAGCTTTTTTTAAAAAAAATGGGATTATATTTTGTTTGTTGCTTCCTCTTTTATAGTTGTTACACCAAACGAATCATACATTTGATCAAAGAAAACAAAAAAGATATGGATATAACTTTGTTGCAGAGGTAGAGCAGAAAAAACTCTGCCTATTTTTAATACTGAGAATCAAAGCAAATATAGGTTGGGATTTTCCTCCCATGTAAGAAAACTCCTCATATAGAAAATCCATGTGGCCTGGATTTCTATCTCTTTCATGCTTCTCTAATATCTATACTATCTTCCTCATTTGCCTTACGTTTACACATTCTTTGAACCAAACAGGTAGTTTCCACTTCTTTATTATAAATCTCCAAAGATTATAGCTATAAGCCCAAGTAAATAAAGGCTACTGTTATCATTTCTCAGAGGTGCATTAAGCGTGCCAGTTTAAGCCATGCTCATATGTTCTGTCACATCCTTTGGTGGACTCAGAATTTCTGAAGTGAAGCATATAGAAGCATTTTACATAGCTCATATTTTGCCGTATGTATTACAGCATAAAAACTCCCTTCCCTGTTTCAGGTGTCACCTTAGGCAAGAATCTGTTCAAATAGCCTATACCAGAATTAATAAATGTGATTGTTAATCTTGCAAAACTACTACTCTCCTTTTAAATTATGTGACAGAAGCATTCCCAATGTTGTAACAGCAGTTGCCTCAACTTAGTTATTAGTATGATTAAACAGATTAAAAGTTCAGCTCTCCTACATGATCAAAATAATGTTGGCTCTCCAAATGCTGTCCTCTATTTTACTTTCTATTCTGTTTGTACTTTCAAGAGATGCTCAATTGCTTTTACACAGCCAGAGTTCCTCCTCCCTCCAGACAAGTAGGAGTATCTGCAGATTCCGTATATCCCTATTCTGCTCTTCTGCGTGCTGTTTGTTAATTCAGCAGCAACAATGGAACAAAAGGATTTCAGTCGTAAAGGATGATACAGGATTAAGGCTGCTTATTAGGGAACAATTCCCATTAAATTTCATCGGGTTTACTTCTGACTATGCTTGCAACTGCACAGCACATAATAATAAGGTTTTAAAGGACAGTGTATCTGTTCAATCACTAATATTGCTGGTTCCATGTGTAGGATTATATTCACGTAAGATGCCCTGAAGTAACAAACATGGAATCAATACTAAATAGGCAAGTAAGTAAATAAATGAACAAATAAAATACCAGAAAAACAAATAAATACATAAAGATACGGAAAACACTGTAGTTGCAAATGGAAGTGAACTAACTTTCAAAAATACCCCAGAATGAATCCTAGCAATAAACCATGAAATAAACCTACCCAATTCTTTAAAAGGTCTTTTTTTACCTGATATTAAATTTTTACACTTTGCTGACATTTTCAAATCTGTCTGATACACATTTATATCAGTTCAACAAAATCTTATGGGATCGGCACAGCAAAAGGAAAATATACACACAATTCTGCATCTATGTATTTCCTATATATTTTTCTGAAGAAAAAAAAATCACAACCCTTAAGTTTTTTTTTCTCCTATTATGACAAGTTAGGTGGCCTCTTTTTATTGCTTTGAATTAACTGTGATATTAGTGAGAATACTGATTGATTTCACAAATGTACATACATTTTTTATCTTCATGAACTCAACTTTTTACTCTGAGCCATGTCTTCTCAATCATTTGTAAAACTTAATTGGTATAACTTTCCGTTGTTTTACTATGTCAGTCCCCCAGTTATCAGTAAGAACAGAGGAATTTACCCAAAAGAAAACCTACTTGCCATTTTTTCCCTACAAACAGCAGCCATACAGAATTATTGGCAAGGTTAGTCTTTTGTCTTTCATTTTTTAAAAAGATTAAACTACAAACTTCAGTTTAGTGCCGCTAGCCCATCAACTATAATTGAGGTTCTCAACGCCAACATTTAAAAGTCTAAATCTGAAATGAAGTAAAGCAGCAGGTACAACACGTACTTACACACTTTTAAATAAAACTAAATATACCTATTAAATTAGGGTTGTTAAAACAATGTTTACAAAAAAAAAAACCCAAAACCAAAACAAATATACTTGGACAATTTAAGGCAATCTGTATCAACCACCCCAAATTCTGCTGCTCAATTCACATTAATCATTTCAGGTCATATTTGTCAGATTTTATATCCCCCACCCCAACCCTGCCCCATTTGAGAATTTTTGCCTTTTTTTTCATTTCAGAGCTAACTATGGTAAACATTACATCCTTTGTATTTTCAGAAACTATATTTAACCCAAA
Organism: Laticauda laticaudata; assembly: GCA_004320025.1. Lineage (NCBI taxonomy): Eukaryota > Metazoa > Chordata > Lepidosauria > Squamata > Elapidae > Laticauda > Laticauda laticaudata. The sequence continues at coordinate 91,528 of BHFT01024402.1, forward strand.
TTGGTTTGTAAATCCATTCTAATTCCAGTTGCAAGGTTCAGGTTGGAATTAATTAGGGCTATAAAAAAACCCAACTATGGCTATCATGCTAACCAGAGTGTCATTTCAAACAGAAAAGTATAGCATTGATGTAAAGAATGCACAAACCATGCTTGATTACCAATTATGACAGTTTAAGGCCAGCATCACCTCCCCCACCCCCCAAAAAATGGTTTTAAACCCTCTTGCTTTTTCAAGTCGCACAAATACAACTCACTCATGTAACAATTAAAACTTTTCAAGAAAAAATAAATGTATGTATATGTACGTGTGTGTACGTGTGTGTATGTGTGTGTGTATATATATATATATATATTTATACACACACACACACACACACACACACACAAAATTTCTGAACCGCACTGTTTATTTTTGCTGCTTGAAACCTAAGTGACAGTATGCCACCATAATTGTGGATTTCCTCTAATCCTTTATTACACTGCAGGTACAGAAATATGCAGACACATTTTTGGAGAGTTGACATTTTGCAAAATGCAGCAAACATTTCAATGTATACATGAGAAAGAGGAAATGTTCAAAAGGGTATGCGTTTCAAGTTATTGCAGGTTATTTTTTGTGAGATATTTTTTTCTGCAGGTAAAATATGCTTAAATTTAAACCAACAGGAACGTGTCAGTGTAATTAAAATCATGACAAACATAACCTTCTCTCTGGCCATAAGGTGCCCCTTGGCAGATTATTAGGGTGTTGCACGGTGAGGGAAAAAGGTCAACACAGCATCAATCCCATGGCATTTTGGTTTTCTTCTGAAGATTAAAGCTGTTTGTTTTTTTCTTGGGATAAATGCAGCAGCAAAACACAAACCAGCTGATCAAAAAAGCACTTCTGCCAGTAACTCCAATAATTTCAGGGCACACCAACTGACAGTAGTTTTGCCATTCCCAGTTTTTTAAGGTTTATATCACTGCACTGTTGCCTTAAGTAGATTTTCGTCATAGCTTCTTCTTGTTTAAGCCAGCTTACTGACTACTGCCTGGTTGAGTGAGTTTAGTTGGTTGGTCCATTTATCTAATGCAGTATACCGTGCTCCTCCCCGCTTCTGATGATCTAGCTCAAGAAGTTGATTTACTTGATCAATCCGGCCATGAATAGTGCTGAAAGAAGCAAAAACACAAACATTATTACAAACGAATACATCTTTGAGGCCAATGCTCTGACCATGGATAAATATGAGTTTGCACAATACTCTGACTTCCCACCTTAATTTCTTTTCACCCCTAATTATACAAAGTCATAATCTAGGTGCTTCTATTAATACTAACCAGAATTTGTTATAAGTCAGAATTTGTGAAATCTGTTTCAAAACTAATTATAATTTGATAAATGCTACTATAATTTTAGATTCAAATGGAATTCACAAGGTGAATCCAAATCCACACAGTATTCCTAATATGACCAGGAGATTGTGAATATACTGAAGAAAACAAGCACATACATTCCAAAGACCAAGTGCATGCAAGTTGATGTTTTTAAAAACCACGCATACACAAAACCAGCAACAAAGATAAGGGGGAAAAAACTGAACAACGCAGGCATAACATCTCTCATACACAGAGGTTCCTATTACAAAAAACAAATTTTTACAGGGAAAGAGAGGCATTTTGATCAATGAATTCTTAAGGAAATATTAAAAAAATTACTTATTAATTTCAAAAGCAACACTTAGTTCAAAGCTAAGAACAAATGAAATTGAACTTTTGAAATGTTCTGCCATGATGAAATGGAAGTGACAGTGAAACAATACCTCTTTCATAATAAAAACTTGTAATCAGTGAGATAATCTGATATACTCCAACATTAACCCAGTATCTATTTTTATTTTGTTCTATCCCCCAATCTAAAGAGCCTGCCTGGTGTAATGTTTAAGGCATCAGGCTAGAAATTGGGAGTCTTGCCTTAGGCATAAAGCCAGCTGAGTGACCTTGGGATTCTCTCTCAGCCCCAGGACAAGGAAGTTGCAAGCCTTTTTTGAAAAACTTTGTCAAGAAACCGCAGGGACCTGTCCAGCCAGTTTTGGAGAATCAGACACAACTGAACAGAAGAAGAAAAAAAATCATCCAATCGAATGACAAGGTTGATGGAAGTTGTGAATCTTTGACCTTTGGTAGATATTACTTAAGGCAGTGGTCCCCAACCTTTTTTGTACCAGGGACCAGTTTCACGCAGAAACACTTTTTCAAGGACCGGCAAAATCAGTTCTTCACCAATAGTAAAGGGCTTCTTTACTATTTCTTTACTAAAAACATATTTTTATATATATTTTAATCACGATTATTCATTCTTTGCGGCCCGATACAAAATGATCCACGGACCGGTATCGGTCCGGGGTCCGGTGGTTGGGGACCCCTGACTTAAGGGACACAATGGCTCAGTGGCTAAGACGCTGAGCTTATCTATGAGAAAGGTCGGCAGTTCAGCGGTTCAAAGCCCTAGCACCGGATAATGGAGTTAGCTCCCATTCGTTGTCCCAGCTTCTGCCAACCTAGCAGTTCAAAAGCACGTAAAAATGCAAGTAGAAAAATAGAGACCACTTTGGTGGGAAGGAAATAGTGTTTTGTGCGCCTTCGCCGTTTAGTCATGACCACGGAGACATCCTCGGACAGTGCTGGCTCTTTGGCTTTGTAACGGGGATGAACACTGCCCCCAAGAGCTGGAAACAACTGGCACATATGTGCGAGGGGAACCTTTACTTTTATCTGGAGGTTTATTCAATAAACTACCTGCTTCCTTACCAGCAGATATCTGACTGTTTTTAAAGTACATCCTTATGAATCAGTGTTATTATTCTGAGTTTACATTAAAATGCTATGAGGAAAAAAAGCCCTACGTCTCTAATATATACTAGCTTAATTCTGTTTTCAAATAAAAGCAATATTTACAGAACAATACAAAATGATATTGGGAACCACTTCCTATTTGTAAGTTTATCTCCTATATGACACCACTATTTCACAACCAAATAATGCTGAATAAAGTATTCTATTATTACCATGCAACATAACATCAACTTCATTTTAACTGAAAAAAAATAATACACTGTTTATATGTCCTTCACTATAAATACACCCTTGAAAATACTTATTGTTGAAGAAAAGGGAAAAAATACTCACTTATCCAGTATACACTGCACAAGCAAGCTTTCCACGTCAGCTACATCTATGTTTAACTCCTAAGGGGAAAACAACAGGCAGAAGTAACGGCCCAGCATTAAGTGGTTCAATGACGTAAATATGAAGAGGCAACATTTTTTTTCTCGCTTCCTGATAAGTAACAAGAACTGAAATGCTATGCAAGCAATATGTACAAGTACCTTAGAAATAAATGGAATATGTATCCTTGTGTAAGGCTTAATTAATTTTATGAGCACTTGTGTCCTGATGTTTCTCAGAAGTTCTGGAAGAGAACAAAAGCAAAACGGTCATTGCATGAATAAAGGACAGCATTAGAAATAAAAGAAATGCTTATGTCTCCCTCCTGTGACCACTGTAATGCTCTATATGTACAAGCACAACCATCACTGAGCCCAAATTTTCCATTCGTAAGTCAGACATTTGTTAAGTGAGTTTTGCCCCATTTTACGACCTTGCTTGCCACATTTGTTAAGCAAATCACTGTATTTGTTAAGCTAGCAAGACGGTTGTTAAGTGAATCTGGTTTCCCCATTGACTTGGCTTGTCAGAAGGTCACAAAAGGAGATCACATGACCCGAGGATGCTGCAACTATCATAAATATGAGTCAGTTGCCAAGCATCTGAATTTTGAATATGTGACCATGTCACTTTTTTCAGTGCCGTTGTAACTTTGAACAGTCATTAAATGAACTGCTGTAACTCGAAGACTACTTGTATATCCTGAGATCAATAACTGATTTTCAAATTGTCTTTTCGAAACTTAAAATAACAAAATTTAAATCATCCAAAGATATACATATGACGCCAAGGCCTTTAATTAACCAACTTATCACAAACCAATTTTGAAGTAAAAATTGCATGGTTCAATCCTCTCATTTTCATGGTTAACAGAATTTTAGATGCACTTTTAATGTTATTCCAATACAAAAGAAGTTTTATGAATGGAGGGCATCAATAATTAATCCAGGCAGGGTGGAAAACAAAGAATGCAAAAAAACCCCAAAACCTTCTGTACCTTCAATGTGCTCCCTTATGAAGGGATCGTCCATGATGTTACTGTGATTTGTCTTTAGGATCTTCTCAAATTCAGTGATGTCATTATTCTGATAGGCACTGCAAGAGAAAGAGCACAGAGTTACACTTTGGTAGACTGAAGGGGACAGCAGGCACATAAATTTGTATTTGCAATCCAAAAGGGAACATATGAGCCGCAGTAGCGCAGTGGTTAGACTGCAGTACTGCAGGCTACTTCTGCTGAATGCCAGAAATTTGGCTGTTCAAATCTCATCAGGCTCAAGGTTGACTCAGCCTTCCATCCTTTCATAAAATGAGGACCCAAATTATTGGAGGCAATATACTGACTCTGTAAACTGCTTAGAGAGGGCTGTAAAGCATTGTAAAGCAGTGTGTAAGTCTAAGTGCTATTGCTATTACTATATCTACAGCAGCCTTCCCAAAAGGCAATCCTGCAAGGAGGGATGAGACTGCAGATCATGAGGTTGGGGGGGGATATAATTTCCCAAGTTGTGAAATGAAGTTGTTTCTATTTCTATGATACAAGGGCTACCATTCAAAGTGCTGATCCAAGTTTAAGGGTTTGTAGGTAAAAGCTGGGGCAAGAAATTAGTGGTCCCATTTGTTTTTGTTTTTAGACCTATATGATTTTAACAACATAATCCCATTTATAGTTTTTCATGAATAGTTTTTCATAACACTGAGATAGAAACTAAATATCAGGAGTGTTAACGGATTGATAGACTGCTGGTGCATCAAACTAGGTGTACCCTTTACATTCTAGTCAACCATTAATTAAAGAATTTATACTTTTTGCAATTAAAGATAATTTTGAAATAAATTTCAAATTTTCTCTACCACTTCACAGTTTGAAATTCACTTGTAGGTTGCTATTCATTTTGCTTGTTAAGAAGAAAGAGTTCAAGAGTTCTTACCTTACTAAATTTGTCATTGCTAGAATCTCTGGATCATTTTTGTATGGTTTTGCCTACATGGGAAATAATACACAATTACATTTCTACAATAACAAAAATATTTTTGCTAATCTCTTTCACAGAGACAAAAAAAATGAAGTAAGGGTCAGCAGTACCTCCTGAGAATCAAACGGATTTATTCCAGACTTCATCAGCATGTTTGCTAGGACTAAATATTTTAAGCATGTAGTTCTTCTTGGACTTCCTGATTCATCATAATTTTTGAACGCTTCGAAGAAATCAGTATGTGCCTTTTCAAATTCACCTTCTCTTAGGTGCATTTTACCACCACATTCTGTGGGAGGAAAATTAAGACAGCTGCTAATGATTTATTCTGCCACACAGAACACAGAATACCTTTTAAATCTGATTTTTTGTTTATTAAGACAAAGGGCCAAGTTGATTGAATAAAGTTTAAATCACACCTCTTATTTTAATTACCCATTATAAGGAAGTATAAGATGAACACAGCTATCCTGGATAAACGTTCAGTTATTATAGTAAACCTATATACAGTGGGTTCTCTTGGCAATTGAGACTGGCAATTCCATCACTAAGCTCCATGGTCACTAAACAGCAAATTATGTGACCAGAACAGACTTACATCCCTTCCCAAGTGAATCACCAAGACCATTAGCGAAAGCATTACATGGCCACAACTTGCAACGTTACTTTTGCGTTCTTCATTAACTCTGCTTGTTGCAAGTCATGTGGGGAGCATGCAAACTCTGATCCTTGCAATAGTCACAAACATGTGCCAGTTGAAAGGCACCTTAATAGGAATCCTGGAACTGTGGGAGATGCTGCTATGGTCATAAATGTGAGGATTGGTCGCAAAGCTGGGTTTTTTTTTCAAACACATTGACATCAAACTGTTGCTAAACAAGGCAGTCGGTAAGCTTTTAAATTAAGTGAAATATGACCATATCTGCATAGTAATTTGAGGAAAGGATATCATCTGCCCAAGTAGTTCTCCCTGCCCCCCCCCCAAGTTGTGCAACTCTTGGATTCAGTTCCAAAATGCTGTTTCAGAGTATGAGTAGGGCCATAGCCACATGATCCTGAAAAGAAACAAGCTGTTTTAAAGGGCTGCAAATAGAAGCTACGTTTGCCTGCCAAGGACTCCAAAGCACCTTTTTGGAACTGGACTCAAAGCGTCACAAGACTCTAATTAATTTCCCACAGGCACAATCCCAATCCAATCAATTCTAAGAAATTTGGTTATATTCAATATGTTATGTAATAAATCTATAAACATAACAGAGTACGTGCATTCTCCCTAATATTCTGTTGTTATACTTGTTGATATCCAGCTTAACGCAATTTCTACAAATAATGTCCCTAATAAATTGCTAACAAGCTAACTCCCCTATTTATTAAAATACTAATTTCCATTATGTTCCTCCCTTTGCAGTAATCCAAATCATACTTATTCTCATAGCCACAGGATCAAGCAAAATGTTTCTATACAATTTAACCTGTTTAAAATACAGCTGTATCACTAGCAGTATGCCTCTTCCAACAGCCTAATCCATGGCTGGTTGGGGAATTTTGGGAGTTGAAGTCCACAAGTCTTAAAGTTGCCAAGTTTGGAGACTCCTGGCCTAATCTATTAGCCTTTAAGATGCCATTGTACTTGCCTCTGATAACTCCCATGATCAGCGGATGAGGAATTGCAGACTTGATGTGCAATGACTGTTCATATAGTGCCTTAAGTTTTTTATTATTTTTTTGTGCGGTATACATTTGAATTTCCAAAGCATAAATTTCCAAAAGTTGCGTGCCTTTTTTAAGGTCATCTTCTCCATCATCAGTCTAGTAAAAAAAAAAGTGCAGTCTAAAATCATGAAGACACTTTTTCTCTCTGCTTCCTATGAAAAACACTTGCAAATAAAATTTATTTATAGATTTTAATCTATAAAAAGTATCTCATATGCACTGCAAGTTCTAAACTATCTTGTGACATCTTTATGCCTGGATTGGAAAAAAGTAGTATATATTTCAAATCAACACACAGAAACCAAAATCCATTATAGATTCCTAGGAGCCATAAACTTGAATTTCTATAGCCTTCCAGAGAACACAGTTCTCTCTCCGCACCTGAAGGGAGAACTCCAGGGGTGAAGAAGTTAACTATTAGATTCTCCATTCCACCATCAGCTTCAAATATACATTTATTTCCCACATGGATTGGGAAGCTTAGCTGTTGAAAGCTCCCAAATAAGACATGGCAAGAGACTTCTGGAAGGGACCAAGGACCAACTGGATCCATCAATCCTTTGGCTGTCTGCTATAACCCTGATCTATGGAGCTGGATGAGAAAGTTTAAGAATGAAATCATGAACATGAAAATTGCGTTTTTTGTTTTTTTTCATTTCTGCCATTCAGATCTGCAGTTAGCAGAGCAATGGAAGAAATGGACTAATATTTTGTAAATAAACAGAAAGATCAATCATGATGCATCACTGGCCATGCTTAAATGTGTGACATTTAGCATAAGTCTGTCCATCAAAGTAACAATCCAAATTAAAGTGCTAAGCTATCTGATTTCAATGGACATTTGCTTTTGGATGCAGGATTGTCACTTGCAGTTGTAAAACTGTTCAAAGGCAGGGAAAATGCCTCTTTAAAATTCCTTTTAGAAGAACACATCAAAGCAATTCTGCAGAGAAACCCACAATGCAAAAAATGTTCCTTTATGTCTATTAATTATCTTTCTAAGATATGCCTACTAAACCACTTCAGTACTATTCTGTTGTCAAATAAATGCTTGTGCTATTTAATCCTCTACAAAGGATTGCATCAGAGTACAACCAGTTGAGAAACAGATTCAGAGAACAAACTGCACCTTACCTGACATGACTGATGGAGTTGCCGCAAAATCTTCTGTAATTTGCCATACTCTTCTCGTTCTAAATATAGTTTGCCAAGCTGCAAAGCAAAATGTTATTTTTTTTAAAAAAAAGAAAGAATCCTAAATACAATTTAAAAATTGTAACATTCAAAAAAAAAAAAACACCCCAACCCAGATTGGNAATTTAAAAATTGTAACATTCAAAAAAAAAAAAACACCCCAACCCAGATTGGCCATTTTACCTTTGTGTTTGTCTTAAACCACAATCTATCATTCTTAGCATCTTTCAGTGCTTCAAGTGTTGTCTCATAAAATTCCTGAAGCAAATCCATCTGACATAAAAAATCAGAATTCTATAATTGTAAACAGCAAATTTGTGCCTGTTAATAAAGTCAAATGAACACACCCAAAGTGCAACTTTGAAAACTTATACACTCTAATATCAGCATTAAGATGTGCATTGACAAACCATAACAAAATCAGCTTAATTTGGTTTTCAAACTCTTTTTCCAGGCATTTGTGAGAATCTGTTTCTTCGTTAGAGCTTCATTGAATACTACTATGATTTGGCTTGAGCTATTGAAGCTGCAAATTCCCAAGTACCTTTTATTTTGGCATCTACAAAATTATCACCCTACATTGGGCAAATAAAAGTAATAAAAAGAGATTAATGTTTTTTTTTCTCCAGTGAGATACATTGCTGTTCAACTATAATTAAGTTGTGCAATTAGAAATACTGATTTCACACTTTTTAGTGCCATGCTTATTTCTGTATCAAACAGCTATTATCTTTTCGGGTCTGAAATAAGGAAGATTTAAGGAAACTCTGCCCATGAAAATAATCAACGCAGATGCCAATGGCAGAATCATACATTGTACAATTCAGGTTTTTGAGGATATTTTAGGAGTTTGAAGATCCAGTACACATGTTCAGCAATATTTTATTTATTTATGTTTTCAATTTATTTGCTGCCTATCTAACCTTGGGGCTACTCTGAAATTGAAAAATGATTTCAATTTCAATATTATTTTAACATTATAGTTTTAAAACATTGAGAAAAGAACAATTAATGAGAAAGAGGTAGAAAACAGCAAAATCAAAAACATTTGTGCTAAAAATGGTTCTACTTAACAGTTTTCCAAGAGAAGCAAACTAAACAGATTCTTAGACCTTTTAAAATAATAGGACATTGAACAACAAGCCAAGCTAAGCCTAAAATGACTCCAAAACTAATTCCAAAGATATGGCGCAACCATCTCTGAGTTTAGGATGGGAATGCCCTACATAATGGCAGTTGTTAGAACACAGGACATTTTCTAGTGTTGAGTAAGATTACAGCTGTCAAATGATTTTCCATATCAACTTAAGTATCTTGATTATATCTTTGCATATCATGAAAAAAACTAATATCATACAATTAAAAAGTTGGTCTATGATAGTATGATTATAAGAATTAAGAATTTCCAAATCAAATTAACAAAGAATAAAAAGTTCCGAGAAGATGCCCAGCGATCTGTCAGAGTTAAAGCTGGAGAATATTTCTATAAAGATTTCTACAAGTTTGAGCAGACATCCTTCAAGCAATACTGAAGGGTTTTTTAAATAAATGAAATATCCCACTACCTCACATGCTATAAGAAAAGTGCAATTTCTTTTCTGAAAATGATCATAACTTAATGCTATATAGCTGATATAAATCTGCTAAATTTCTCAAATTCAGTTCATTAAATCCATTAAATTTTCAAAAACCACAGGTCCCTTTTTATTCCAAGGACCTGCAATCTTTTAGGTACATGAAAGCATGTTTTACTCCCATGTTTTTGCACGCAAGAAATAGATTATAAAAATAAATTGATTTTTTCCATGTGATTTGCAAGTCCTTATAATAAATGGTAAATAAATAAATGGTTCTCTATTTTGTGATGAACTGCCCTCTGTTTAGCTTGAACAATTATTTTTTATTATAAATGAAATAAAGTAGCATTTGCAGACATTTTTCAAGAAGGTGCAACTTCTAGAAATAGAAAGGAGAGATAATCTAACCTGCTTTGAAGTGGAAATATAATCAAGAATAGAATTGATGGATTTTTCTGAATAATTCCTTGTGACCGCACTCCGTATGTAGGTCAATAGTTGTTTATATCTGTTCATCATTTCAGGAAAGTTAGTCTTTATCAGAAAAAGAAATATTTATGAATTATAACAACGCATTTCAAACTGAAGATGAGTCTAGTTAGTAAATTTAAAAATAGGGCAAACCCTGTGTAACTGGATACATGCCTTGAAATTCTGCCAGTGCTCTTCCACTCATTTTGCAGAGATCATACTTTGCTAACGACAATTTTCTCCCATTTTGATGTGGCTTAATTCTTACAGGAAAAACCCAAGTAAAAATGATACACATCTTACCAGTTTGAAATTTATTTTTATCATCTGTTTTAATGCTTTGAATCCCCATTCTCCTTTTTCACCTTCAAGCTCCAAAACCTAAAAAACAGAGAAAGATAATATTTTTCAATTTTGATACTTACAGATTCATCAAAAGCTACAGTAAATCCTAGTCAGGACTTTTTTTGTTTCAGGAAAAGGTCTTCTGTTCTCTGTAAAGCAGCAGTTTTTATAATTTCTGTATTTCATCCTTGAATGTCCATGTCCTGATTTCAAGTTGTTCTTCTGGATTTATTACAACAACAAAAAAATCACCCAGCAGCTTTATGCAGAAATTATTTTCAAAGAAGTTAGTTGTCAGTTCAGCAACTGAATCTACCTACATTGCAGTTACTAAAACAGTAACAAAAGAAGGTAGATAAGAAGAGAAGAGGCAATGTGTGATCCATCACTATGAGAACCCAGTTGTAGAAATATTTTTAAAAATTCAAAAGTAGCAACAGTAAGATGCATTAGTCTTAAAATAAATGTTCCCACGAGCAAAAAGTCTTACATACTTCTAAGTAACATTGAGGAGATTTTAAGTAGGTAAGCTCAGTCCTCCCTGGACCAGACATTATGAGCAGTGATATTCCAGATAGGTTTCCCAATACTATAATAAGTGACATCATCTATCATAAATGATATTAAAAGTGAAATATGGCAATATCCCAGGATTATTTGACAACAGGATTTCACCTGCACCAAGCTATCATGCATAAAAAGCCTAATAAACCAAAATATTTGACCAACGAATGTATACCAATATGAAATATTAAAACTATAAACCTTTTGAAAACTGCTCAGTGCTGCTTTGGGATCATCCTCCTTCAAGGCTTTGGAATTGTAATACTGATTCTCCAAATCTACATTTGGTTCAGAGTTGCTGTCTTCAGAATATTCCTGTATTTTAAAAAGGGTAAATATATATATGTATATATACATGTCAGCTCAGAACATTAAATTTTAATCAATTAAGAGGTACGTGCCAGAGAAAAGTATGCATACGGGGTAGAAATGAATTGGGGGGGGGGGATGATTTGTAGTGCAAATAAGTAGCAGTGGTTTCTGAAGTTGCCACACTTCCTTAGCAGCTTTAACAATTTGAAAAAGGATGCTTTTTGTGGTTTGTCCTATGGAACAAAACATAAGTCAAACAATCTATGCAGTTAAAAGCAACTCTCATAAATACATCAAAACTTATATTTTTAATTTTTACATAGAATTCATCAGCCCAAGCATTAATCTTTCCTGGATTAGGTTAAAATATGAGAAATGGAGTAATTCATAACTACTGATAGGTTTCAGAAAGATTTTTGCTATGAAAGAAAGTAGCCTGAATAATTAATTAATGCTGCTTGCTGGATCAGATGAAGGCCCAATAGTCCACTGTCATCTGGAATCAACTAATGCTTCCATCAAGCTATCTCCTCTATGCTTTCAATATGATTTTCAAGGACAAGTTGTTTGTGGCTAAGGGGATTCTGGTTGTGTTTACTGTATACTACAAGCTAAATCAGTAGATTCATTGAATTTGTCATGAATGATGGGATTCATACAACCCAGTAGATCATGTTTTACAAATGATCTACACCTGGAAAAGCCATACCTGAGTACCCTATTTGCTCTCCAAGACCTTAAACAAGAGTATCTCCTAGTTATAGTTGCTTTGATTTTTAAACGAAGATGCTAGGAGTCAAACATGTAATCTACTTCATGAAATAGCCACACCATGCCTTTTGAAAAAACTTGTGGAGAGTATTATGTAATCAGTGTTTTCAAAAGTTAGCAAGTACTCCCTCAAACCTACAAACAAGAATTTCAATTTAGAAAATATGCCAGCTTATTTTCGATTTTATTATTTACTGCAGTGGTTGTCAATCTGTAATCCGCAGACCTTTGGGAGCCACAATGTCATAACAGGCAGGTCCGGTAAGGCTTGAAGAAATGTTATGATTAAAATCTTGGGTTAAGTCTTGGGGGCTCATGGCCACAAAAGATATTTGAAGGGCGTTCATGAGGAAGAAAAGGTTGAGAACCACTGAATTACTGGAAAGATCCATGTATTTGGTTTTATTTATTTGGAAATTTTACATTGCCACCTACTCGCTCACAGCGACACAAGGCAGCTTACATGATTAAAAATGTTATCTTTGTGTAATAAAATGACCACTAAGCATCAGAAAGTTGCAAAAAAAATCACAAAACCCATATATCCACCTAAAGCTGTTGCTCAAAAAAACAAACAAAAACAAACCAGAATTACAACTTTTCCTACAGCACAAAATGAACTGATATGTTTAGTCACGCATTTTCAGAAGTTGCTTCTATAACACCTGTCAAATCACATCAAAATAGAGGACTTTTACCTTGCAGGAGGAAAAACTCCCTATAAAGCATGCAACTGCCAACACACACACACGCACACACACACACACAAAACCCCTAATATGCACATAAAAAGAAATAACGGGGATAATCAATTAGATAATGAAGTTTGCTGAGACTCCCATGAAAAACTAATTAATTACGGGCCATCAAGTCGTCTTCCCCTCCTAGGACCACAAAGATCAACAAAACCATCCTCCCAGGCAGGAATGAAATGCAGGTGGTCCTCGACTTACGACAACTGAGCCCAACCTTCATACTGCTAAGTGTGAAATTGGTTAAGTAAGCTTTGCCCTGTTTTACGATGTTCCTCGCCACAGCCCTGCCGTCCTTAAATTAGCAACCCTGTTGTTCAGTGCATCTGGCTTCCCCCATTGACTTTGCCTGGTCAGGAGGTTGCCAAAGAGGAACCCGCCATCCCGGGAACATTGCAACCGTCATAACTGTGAGCCAGTTGCCAAACTTCAGGAATGTAAGTCATGTGACCATGTTTTTTTTTTTTGCTGCAGTGGTCGTTAAGCATGGAAAATGGTCACAAGTCACCTTTTTTCAATGTAACTTCGAAGTATCTGTCAGAAATGGTGTAGGTAGAACAATCAACCAATGGAACAGAAGTTGCCCTCGGAAGCTGCAGGAGCTTCATCAGTGGAAGCTTTCAAGAAGAGACTGGGCTGCCATCTGTCAGAAATGGTGTAGGGTCTCCCGCTTGGGCGGGGGTTGGACTAGATGACCTACAAGGCTCCCTTCCAACTCTGATTATCTGTTAGGTTCTCCTGCTTGGGCAGGGGGTTAGACTAGATGATCTACAAGGTCCCCTTCCAACTCTTGTTCATCTGTATCTGTATAACTTTGAAGGGTAACTAAACGGATGATTGTAAGTCGAGGACTACCTGAAGTAGAAGCCCCCTTCCTCCTCCAAAGTAGGAACCCCCGACACCCCTCCACGGGATTGACCCCCACCCACAGCCCCCACCAACCGCGGGCCAGGGGCGGCGGCTTCAGGGGGCGCGACGCCCGGGTCTCTGCGGGCTCGGGATCCAGCTCTTCGGGGCGGGGGCGGGGGCGAGGCGGTTCAGCCCCAGCGCCCCTTGGGCGGGCCTGACGAGGGGGCCTAGCGTGGGGCCTGGGCGGCGGCGGCGGCGGTCTTCTCCCCGGGACTGAGGAGAGAGAGAGGGGGGGGGGGNCAGACCCCGCACCCGGGAGCCGAAGGGACCGAAGGCGTCGGGCGAGCGGAGGAGAGGCGGAAGCGGCTGAGGAGAGGAAGGGCGGGGGCGGCCCCCGGCGCAGCGGCCGGCCGGCCGGCTCCCCTTACCAGGTCGTAGTCCTCCTCATCGTCGCACATGAAATCATCCTCCATGTCAGACATCTTGGCCGGAGGACGCGAGGGGAAGGGGAGGGAGGAGGAGGAGGGGCGTGGCGCGGAGGTCGGACCAACAGCCGAACGGACGGCCCCCTTCTCCCACAATGCCCCGCGCCTTGGCCAACACCCCCCCCCTCCCCCCCAATCCTTCGACGCGACGGCGCAAGACGCGGAAAGGGTTTCTCACGCAAAAGCGTCCGTGGCGCCGCACCTCGGCCGTTCCGGCCGCGCGCACCCGGAGTCTCATTCGGGGTGCACCAGGCCTGCGTTGTTATTTTTTTGGCAACCAGGCTGCCTAGCAACGGCTCAGGTTGCCAAAAGCACAGTTCGGGTAATTGGAATGAGGCTTCGGGCCGCCCGATGCACCGGGATCTTAAGCGGAGAGATCCCGGGTTCAAAACTTTTGCCTGTTGTTAAGAGAGGGCTGCAGAGGGGAGCGTTGTGCTTTCCCTTGGGCGGCTCTCTGCTGCTTTTTAGCGAACCCCCGAAGGGCAGAATCAGACTCTGCTTTGGTTTAGTTTAGAAAGGAATATTTGTAGTTTGGGGTTGAAATGAGGAGTTCTTGGCGTTTGCAGATGCAGAACTAGGTAACATTATCAGTGCACCTGACATCGTTGGTCAACTGTCACTAAATCGTCAGCTGATACAGGGAAAGGAGAAAGGAGCTTTTTACAAGAAGAGCTGCCATGTCACAGCAGGGCCCCTCAAATGCAACAACTGTAACCCTAAAAGACCAGCACTTCTCAACCTGGACAACTCAAAGATGTGTGCATTTCCACTCCCAGAATCCCCCAGCCAAGTTATTGGAAGTCTCTCTGCTTCAATGGCTACAGCACAGACCAGCAAAAGCCCAAGATATGAGTTTTCCTGTTTTGCAATTTGCCTAGCTTGGCATCAGTTTGGCCAGAGGTTATAAACAGTGTATAGAACTTGCACAACATATAAAAGCAGCCAGTTGTGTGTGTTTCATTCACTGCCAAGCCATAATTTAGCATAATATGTATGCACACCTGACATATATATCTGCGTATAATACAATAATGAATCCCTGTGAATGAATCTCCATGAATGGAACATAAGATCAGGGCTGAAAGAAACCTCAGAGATCTTCTACTCCCAACCCTTGCTCTCAATTATACCTTTTCAACTATTTTTGAAAACTTAGATGGGTGTTTTTCAAACCTGGCACCTTTGAGATATGTGGACTTCCAACTTCCTGAATTTCACAGCCACTGTGCCAAGTTTTCAAAACACTGGACTAGGTGTTACCTCCAAGGTAGCTCCTGAAACTCTACCAATTTTTTTTTTCTAATGAACACCTTTGATTAAAAAGCATCGCCTTTCTTGAGCTACACGCACCCGCTGTAATCCTCCACTTTTCGTTAGTTAAGTTTACACGTTTAATAAAAGTTGAAGTTGAGTTGAAAACGCGGCTGCAAGACCCAAGCTCTCCAATTTTCTCAATCGGTGATGTTTTTTTATTTCCGAAAGTGGATGTTTCCACATTAAGGGGCGTGCATAAGTGCACCATCGTGTCTCCCGTCCCTGTCCTATTGTCCCCATTTAATCGTACCTATTTTCTGCATTCTTACTCATGTTTATACTTTTACCTATTGTTTTGTAAACGACTGACAAATCAAATAAATAAAATAAATAAACATTGCAGAAGTCTTCGCGGAAATAGGCTAACTCTCCCTTCGCTTCTTCCTGCATCTTTCGTTGTGAATTTCTCCAGTTCCGCATCTGCAGCCAGAGGTGGGGCACGGTCGTTCGCCGGAGCTTCGTCCTCTTTGGCATCAGGAGCGCCTCTGGGCGGGGAATACGGGGAGGAAACAGCTGCAGCGAGCAGAGCTGGAAGCGGACGTGTCCCTGGGCTTGGCCACTTGCAAAAGGAACACACGCACGCACAAAACCCGAAGCAACGTTGATAATCGTGGGGGAAGCACGGGATGGCTGCCGACGCGCCCCCCATCCTTTCGCTCCAGCTGATGGAAGAACCGAGGTGCGTGGTCGGACACTCGCTCCCCTTCCGCGTCTGAGCTCCAGCGGTCAGGGCAGGGGGATAAGAGGACCTTCTTCCTTGAAGTGCTTTGCAACGAGTCCTGCACATGGTTTTTCCAGTGCCCCCGCTTACTTACTCCGAGGTCCAGGTGCATGAGATTGGAGGAGTTGCACTCTCACAGAAGATTACAGGGGCAGTTCCGGGCGGTTTGTTCAGTTTGCTTCCTATTAGTTTTTAAAGGAACCGAAGAAAATAGGCGTTCATTCATTCAGTTCCTACAGCCGCCCGTCTCAGTCCATGATTCTGGATATCTTACAATTTAAAAAAATACCGGTACACTCAAAACGCTAAAAAGCATTTCAAAACACAAAAAGAAACATCCATAATAAATATGCTTGGCTGAGATGCTTGGCCAGTTGACAACAGGGTCCTTAATACATTCAGCACCCCAGTCTCTGATATATTTCTGCCCATCCACCCCAAGTTTGATCTTGCAACTATGCAAGAGAGAGCTCCTTGGGTAGCAATGCTAGGATAATTTTGCCCTGCCTGTTGGATTATATCTCTCAATAAACCACTGAGATGTCCACTGATGCCAGATTGGGGAAGATTGAGTTAAGATTCTGAACTAAAAATTGGTGATCCAATTCAACCCTACTCAGCCATGGACATTCATTTGATGATCTGGAGCCTGATAGGCCAATATATCTTACATGGTAGTTGTGGGAATAAAACTGAATAATTCAACATCATTTGACCAACAAGGTTTAATGAACAGAAGGTGCAGATTCAAAATGGCAATTGGCTTTGTTTCAGCCATTATTGTCAGGCACAAAATTTCATTAAGGAGCCATATTAAATGTAGTTGAATAGTGACTTGGATGTCTGGAATATCTCTTGAGGGTGGGGGGTGGATTTGGAATCAACTGCATGCAAAATTTCTCTTCTGCCAAATTCAGCAAGCCATGATATTTTTGAATAAACTGCAATAGGCTAGAATCATATAATATAAAACTATACAACCCTTCATAGCTTTGTGTCCGATGTAAAGATCATTTGCTGTTACTTTCAATAACAGTGCCGTGATTGGTGGAATGCAGTAATATGATCTGTGAATACTAAAATTACATTAGCCTACAAAACTAGAGCCTGCTCATGTCAAATTGGTTGAAGACCTTCAATTTTGAAATGTATCCCTTGACATCTGTATCTCTGACAAATTTCTACTGCTGCTCCTTTTCAGACTGCTGAAGCTGAAAAATATGTTCATATCTAAATTTAAAACAACACCAAAATTTTATGTCCGAGCACCAGGCCGAGTCAACTTAATAGGTAAAGTATTTTTAATGCATTATTTTGTCAACCTTTGAGCAGTAGAATCAAGTGGCAGCCAGACCTTTTCACTTTAAATAGCCTATATTTGTTAGGCAGTAAAATGTGGCACTAACTAAGGTATCTGCAGGATTGCCACCTCCTGCGTGAATTAACCTGTTCAGTACATTCTTCCCAGGAGATGTTTTTAGGTATACTCTGCCCCACTTGTATGAAGTAAGGGGAAGAAAGCCAAGAAATATTATTTTTCTAACAGCTCCAGTGCCATGGAGCAGTTTTCCCTGAGAATTAACACTTGTTTACATCACTTAATGTCCCAAAAATAATATAAGAACTCTTCAACAGAGCGCTGTTGTCATTTGTACTATTATTGATATATTACTATTTTATTTTTATTACAAATTGATTAGGTTTCCTCTGATTATTTTTGACCTTTCCGTCAGTGCTTTTGCCATGGTTATTTTAATTTTATATTGTATATTATGCATTCTATCAAGTTGCTTCAGTCTAGTGAAAGCCAGTCCTATAAACCAAGATATAACCTCTGTGTCTAAGAATCTTCAGCATAAACCATCCCATGCAGAATTCAGTCAAATGGAAAAGGGGGTATTTGGGTGCTATGTGAGATCATTTAATTTTCTGGTTTTTTGTTTAATAGGTGAACATATAGATTACTGTGGATATAGTGTACTCCCAATGGCCATAGATCAAGACATACTTATAGCAGCTGAACCTCTAAACAATCCAATCCTCCATTTGGCTAATACAGATCCCTCGTACTCGTGAGTACCATTTTTTCTTACTGATTGTTGTTGTAATATAGATGTTTCACAGCAACTAAACAATGGCACAATCTTGACCTGTAAACATGCAATTGAAAAAGTGCATCACAAAAAGGAAATGAGTGAAAATGGAGCAAAATTCAGAGCGGAATTCATTATGTGTTAAGCCATTCAATATTTGAACTATCAACAAACATCATGCACCTGGAAATATGTGTGGGCTCCAGCTCTCAAAATTCTTCAGCCAACATGGCTAATGGCAGCTGCAGTTTAATATAGGTAGTCTTTGACTTACAAAAGTTTGTTTGATGACCGTTCAAAGTTAAAACAGCATTGGAAAAAAATGACATTTTTCACACGACCATTGTGACATATCCCCACGGTCACCTGACCAAAATTCAGATGCTTGGCAATTGATTCATATTTGTGACGGTTGCAGTGTCCATGGGTCATGTGACCTCCTTTTATGACCTTCTGATAAGCAAAGTCAACTGGGAAACCAGGTTCACTTAGTTGTGTTACTAACTTAACAACTGCAGTGATTCACTTAACAACTGTGGCAAGGAAGAGGTCGTAAAATGGGGAAAAACTCACCTAACAAAAATCTCACTTAACAACAGAAATTTTGGGCTCAATTGTGGTCTTACATCCAGGACTACCTACCTGTATACCTGAGCACTAGATAGTAGAAATCTCTGTTGGAGTAGGATGAGTTTAATTATCTACAGAAGCTGGAACTGTTTTAAAAATATTAAAATTACCTCCCGATTTCCAAACTGCTTAAGAAATTGGAATATAATCTCAAGTTTTTCAGCATCATCCAAGAGGGATCCATTTGCTTTAGATAAAAACGTAATATTATAGCATTGGCAATTTATATCAGATTTCTGAGAGGCAGTTTGGTGTAGCAGTTAAGACTAAAAATGACAAGATGTGAGTTATGGTCCTACCTGAGGCCCCAAACCTCGTGCCAAATCTTGGACAAGTCTGCATATCACCACCTTTATGATGAAAGAGGGAGGAGGAAAGAGATTGAAACGCTTATGTCTCTCGGTTTCCCCCTTGCCTTTTTACTTGTTTCTCCCAATTTCTATACTACCTCACTTGGCCAGTTTGTCAAAATGGATGTCTGAAATAATGGGCCAACTTTAGAAGCTAGGTTTAGTTTCAGTCTGAGGTGGTTGCAAAGGTTTCCAGTGTTCTTGCTGTCTTCTTAAATCATAACCATCTACTCCAGAGGGAACAATGATACCCATGTAATTATCCACATCTTGTTTCATGTTTGGGTTTTGAGCTTGCGAAGGAGAAAAATGCATGGAGGAAACAGAATCTGTGTTTATTTGGGGGGAAGGAACAAAGGGAAATGGCAGACTGGAAAATTAGTTTCTACAGTAGAAAAATAACCCTTGAAACAGTGTGTTCTACAATCAAGGGTGATACCTCCTTTATGCATTCTTGTTGGTCTTTATTCATAGACTTTTTCAGAAAGTAAAAAGTAGAATGCAGGTCATCTTCAGTTTGTTTAGTGATCGTTCAAGGTTACAGTAACAGTGCACAGAAGCCAAAAAGTATTGGACTAGAATTCACATGTGGCTGGAGAAAATGATAAAACAATCTACAGATTTAAAACCAGAGACATTTTTATTGGGAATTTTGCCTGAAGGTTACAACAAAGAGTTAACCTATTTGATTATCAATGTATTAACAGCAGCCAGGATTGTATTTGCACAAAATTGGAAAAATGAGAAAATTCTGATGGATGAGGAAATAATTAAGAAAACAGTGGAATGTGCAGAAATGAGTAGATTGACAATGGCAATTAGAGAATAAGAGGACCTTGAACTACAAAAAGCATGTTATTTTGTCTAACCA
Source organism: Laticauda laticaudata (assembly GCA_004320025.1). Lineage (NCBI taxonomy): Eukaryota > Metazoa > Chordata > Lepidosauria > Squamata > Elapidae > Laticauda > Laticauda laticaudata. Next base: position 111,728 of record BHFT01024402.1, read on the forward strand.
CATTTACCGCAAGAACTTTCACCCTCCCACTTTCCCAGGCTCAAAATGTGGCAGGGTGGGAGCATCTGGTTTCAATATGGCTTCCAACGCTGACCAACAGAGCTGAAAAAAGTGACTTAGAACCATTTTTCACACTTAATGACCATTGGAGAATCTCTATGGTCATGTGATCAAAATTGAGAAGCTTGGCAACTGGCATGGATTTATGATGGTTGCAGTGTCCCAGGGTCACATGATCCCCTTTTGTGACAAGCAAAGTCAATGGGGAAGCTGGATTCACTTAACAACTGCAGTGGTTCATTTAACAACTGTGGCAAGAAAGGTCATAAAACAGGGCAAAGTGCTGTCTTGCTTAGCAACACAAACTTTGAATGAAATTGTGGTCATAAGTCAAAGACTACCTGTAATACTTTGCTGATACCTGGAAATCGTACATTGTCCTAAGTTGCAGGTTATTTGAATTTAGCACATCCAATCACATGAACCATGGCTGAGAAATCATTATGGCTTTTTTCCTGCCACATTTTAAGCCAAAGCCAAACAAACATTCCAGACTTAGTATAAATGCGTGGATCTTCTGTGTACTGACTGGCCTGTGGGTCTTCTAGCAGCTGTATGGTATGGTATCTTCAAATTTCATCATCCATATAGTAGAAAGCATCCCAGGAATCTTAAAATGAAAAGTAACAGATAACAGATAATCAGAATTGGAAGGGACCTTGTAGGTCATCTTGTCCAACCCCCCTGCCCAAGCAGGAAACCTTACACCATTTCTGAAAGATGGGAGTCCAATCTCTTCTTGAAGGTTTCAGGTGATGGCGCTCCCACAACTTCCGAGGGCAACTTCTGTTCCATTGGTTGATTGTTCTCACTGTCAGAAAATTTCTCATTATTTCTAGGTTGAATTTTTCCTTGATCAGTTTCCATCCATTATTCCTTGTCTGGCTTTTAGGTCCTTTGGAAAATAACTTGACCCCTTCCTCTCTGTGGTAGCCCCTCAAATATGGGAACATTACTATTATGTCTCCCCTGTTCCTTCTCTTCACTAGATTAGCCATAACCCTGTAACCGTTCATTGTATATTTCAGCCTCCAGTTTCCTAATCCTCCTGGTTGCTCTTCTCTGCACTTTTTCTAGAGTCTCAACATCTTTTTTATAATGTGGTGACCAAAACTGGATGCAGTACTATAGGTGTGGTCTTACTAAGGCTTTATAGAGTGGTATTAGTACCTTACTTGATCTTGATTGTATCCCTCTGTTAATGCAACTGAGGATTGCATAAGCTTTTTTGGCGGCGGCTGCATACTTCTGGCTCATATTTAGCTGGTTGTCCACTAAGACTCCAAGATTCCTCTCCCAATTAGTGCTATTGAGCCTGGTTTCACCCAGTCTATATGTACACTTTTGGGTTTTTTTGCCTAAGTGTAGGACTTTACTTTTTTCTACACTGAATTTCATTTCTTTAAATACAGCCCAATGTTCTAGTCTGTCAAGAAAGCTGTGCTGGCTTTTCCTCTGGTAATAGGAATAAGGGAAAGAACCAGAATGGAGAATATGGGTTGGTAGATCTGACATTGGTTTCCAAACTTTCCTGGTTAATGTCTTATATGGGGAAGAAAGAGATTGCCCAATGCTTGTTCCAAATTAAAACCCAAGTATTTAGATGGAAGTGTTCAATTGGGATATTCATCCCATTTACATTCCTGTTGCGATAGTTAATTCACATTAATTGAGTTGAACTCTGGATGGAAATACATCCTTCCTTGACCCATAGCTTGTCATCCTCTTTGAGAGCTTCATTGGCCTGGAAAGCACTGGAAACTAAAGGAAACAGTTAGGGCAGTAGATTGTGAGAGAGATGTCAGAGTACATCTGATTAGAAAGCCAAACCAATGAAATGAAAAACAGTCATCTATCAGCCAAAACCTGTCTTAAATATGAAGTCAGTTTATAACTTTTTAATGCAGTGTTTACAATTTTTACCTACCGATCTTGGAAGATTGTCCTTAAAAACATAAAGTTCAACAACAAGAGAGATAATAAACTTTCTTGGAGTTTAATTATTTTTTTAAACTAGATTACATTGTAGGGCACCATCTGCTGCACTGATTTTACCCACTGTGTTGTTTTCAAAATTGAACAGGGGAATCAGTTCCAGGAATCTCATGGGGTAAAAATAGACTTCTGGTGCCAGTACAAAGCTTAAGGTACCTAATTTATGCCTTAAATCCAAACTGAAAAACAAAAAGATCCAACATTTTTGGACTTACTGTTCGAGGAAGAAGATACCCCAGTCTGCCCTCATTCAAATTTCTATCAAGAAATTTCTCAATGTTTAATTAGGAATATACAAGTAGTCCTTCATTCTGTGACCATTAGAAGTTATAACAGCACTAAAAAAATGACTCTTTTACAATCCTTTGGTCACGTGATCAAAATTCTGATGCTTGGCAACTGACTCAAATTTATGACGATTGCAGTGTTCCAGAGTCACGTGGTTCTCCTTTGTGACCTTCTGACAAGTACAGTCAATGGGGAAGCCAAGGTTCACTTGACGACTGTGTTACTAATTTACTTAACAACTGTGGTAAGAAAGGCCGTAAATTAGGACAAAGCTCACTTAGCAAGTATCTCACTTAGTAACAGAAATTTGAGGCTCAACTGTGATCATGAGTTGAGGCCTACCTGTAATTGGCAGAGAGAAAAAGAAACCGATTTCTTTACCGGCAGGTGGCAGTAGATATGTTTGAGTGGCTTATGCGTAGCCGAGAATGTAGTAAACCTATTCTGAAACAATTTCACTTTTCTTTGTTTATTTCCTAGGGATTTCAATACAGATGCCAATGACATCCAAATAAAGCAAACAAAACCTTTATGGCACAACTATTTCCTCTGTGGGTTCAAAGGAATACAGGTGAAGTAACTTCAATTTACATCCTCTTCCTCTGAAATTTTCAGCAAAATGAAAAGCAAAACACAAATATTCCAATAACACGCAGTACGTTAGAAAGTTAAACGCATGGTGCTTTTTAAAAAAAGAAGCATACAGAGAGCACATACTACATGCACCAAGTTTCTACATTAATTATATGTTTATTAGCAGGAACTATTTAATAGGTAACATGTAATGTTTAGCATTATAAATCGTAGCCCTTTCTTCTTTGTGATCTAGACTTTTAAATGCTGGCAAGTTGCCTCTTGGAAATCTCAGTGCTACTTTTCACAATTCCTCGATACGAAATTATTTTTAAAACCTAAAACATTATCCCGTGGCACAATCTGTTTATATTAAACTGAGCACATTATTCACTGGAAAGAAACATCCTGCCCAGCTCCATAAAAAAAAAGAAAAGAAAAAAATCTTCAGTTTTGAGTCAGAGACTTTGTTTTCCCTCCATTATGCATATTCCGTAATAAATGTGAAATTTTGATGCATCTTCAAAGGAATATCTGCTAATCCTTTTCTGGTTAAGAATCTGATGGATTTCCCTGTTAGGAAATTGTCAGAGGTGGCCTCAGCAGCAAGTAGTTTGTGTGCCTAAAAGGAGAATATTTTTTTTGTGTGCGTGGGCAATTCGGTGCGCAGAACGTGTTTAACTTGAACTGTCTTCTGTGGGTGTTGCAGGAATCTTGCTGTTGCTGTCTAATACTGGAAGTATGTCAAGAGGGTTGAAGGGAACTCAGCCTTTCTAAAACAGATCAGGCTTTCTGCAGATTGCCAATTTTTCTTAGCAAAATAAGCATATGCAAGCATAAGAATTTGTGGTACTGGATTCAGTCAGGATTGCCAAATGGATCTAGGAACAAACCAGTTTTGTCAGCACTGAACTTTGGAATTCGGAGGTTCAGTTGAGCAGAGTTAAAGACAATTAACAGATTGGGCCTCCAAGGTTTTCCCACAGTGTTTGAAACCTCAATAACTTTTAAGATTTGTGGATTTCAGCTTCCACAATTCCCCAACCAGCCGATACTGAATACATTCTGTGTCCTCCAAAGCAGGGGTCTCCAACTTTGGCCAGTTTAAGCCTGGAGGACTTCAACTCCCCAAACCCCTGATCTACAGAATGCCAAGTCAGGGAAGCCATCTTTAAAATGAACTTAACAGAAAAGCGATTGATTGTTCTCACATATAATTTAAAGCAGAGGAGGACAGTTTAAGATCCAACTGTTGGCATGCCATCTTGGAAGCTTTCTCTACGGAAATTTGTTGGATGTTGCCATTATGGTTTTGTTGCCTTGTTTCCACCTGGAAACAAATGTAAAACCTGCAACGTTTTCTAAAAGTCAGAAATCCCTCCAAACTTCAATAAAATTTCACAAACATCTTAGCCTTCTCTCATACTCTGAGCAAATGCAGCTCTGAACCACTCAAAGATACTCCTCAAATAGTAAGCCACCAAACAGAAAGAGATATGAATGAAGATATTGCTCTTCTATATTCCTCTTCTATAACTCAAAGCAGGTCAACATTAAAAAAAAAAGCATAAAAAGGAAGATCTTAAGTTCATGCATGTGTCTTGTTTAGTTCATCAAGGACAGAATCATGTAAAAAGCAAAATGGGGACAATGATTATGGAGAATTAATACGAATGAAATATATATGATTTTTGCTTAACCTGTAATTTGCAATCAAGTTTAGCTCTGTGGTTTATCTTGGTCTTTTGTGATAGAAATGCATGCCAACAGCTATATCTGTTTTCTAATTGCATTATTAATTATTCTCTCTGGGTTCAGATCTGCAGTTGATTTTATTGTTCAGCCCCCAGAAAGCACCCCACAATTACAATGTTCTCAGAAAGCTATGTTCAGGAAATCTATAGACCCTGATGATTGTGTCTAGGCATCCAGCCACTAGCTTCAGCTGCAGGTTTTGTGCTGCATTTCTTTGGATGCCGAACATAACACATTTTTCTACTTAATTTGACATTTCATATTGAAATGACTAAAGTCACATTGGAAACAAAAATCAGGTACATAAATGCAGAAATGGGAAAGTTGCATGAGATTTTCAGGAAATCACATGAGAAAATTTCCTTGAAATTTCTTTTAAGATAAATCCACATCCAGGCCAAAACAGCTATTGGTTCCATTCCATCTGCAATGCTAATAAAAATAAAGATCCGATATACTTTTCTTAGGGATCAGAAATTCACATAAATTCCCCAAAGAGCAAATGATTGTGGTTTCCAAACATTTGAGGTCAGGAATGTAACAGGCTTTTTATCTTCCAAGCTTGCTTTCAGCTCATAGGGAGAAAAACAATGAAGCCAGAAATAGGGAAGCAGTTGATAAGAAGCAAAAATGGTAAAGAGAGCAATGGCCAACATGCTTCCTGGCCAAATTAAAACAGAAACAAAAGGTCATGTTCTACTACTGACAAGACAGCATGGACAGCAATTACTGTCTTCTGGATGGCCACTAAAATAACTTAAGACATTTGAAGAGCAGATATCTAATCTATGTTAAATTGGCTGGCTGAGTTTAACTCAGACAATAGTTCAGTTTTTCTAATAGCCTATGGAACTGTTTGTAAATTTATAGCATCCTAATGCAACTGACTATACAACATCTATCCATTTCTATTTCTCATTTGGAAAAAAAGATGAAATTCGTAACCAGCAGAACAACAAAGCCCTCCTTAAGACCACTTGATGTATTCAGAAATGTCAGAGAAATAATCAGATTGAAATCATACTTCCGACCTTTTTTTTAACAGTGTATGCCAAAATTGCATTTGGACATTGAGAATAAATTTATACAAAGTTTGTTTGGTGATGAAACACATTAGCATCCATGTGTTTTATGTGCATTCTGTTTGATCATCTTAAAACCAGGTTAAGGGGGGAGAGTGTATGTATGAAACGGGCTTCTCCATTCTAATTCATTGCACAAGGTATATCTTTTTATTGTAGAAGTCTTATTTCTCCAAAGTCTATGGTTGACTTTCTTCTCAGCAATTAAGCCCAAGGAAAATAATTCATTAAATCTTTTTCAAGAAATGGGGTGAGATAGAAGGCAAAGTAACCAAGAAAGATCAGTGGTGGGATTCAAATTTTTTTACTACTGATTCTGTGGGTGTGTCTTGGTGGGCAAGGCAAGGGAAGGTTACTGCTAAATCCCCCTTCCTTCCTCACTCCATTAACCTGCTTTCCAGCTCCATTCTCCTGTGCAGGGCAACCAAAGCAGATCCAGCCAATCAGCTGGGACTTAATGGGAGGCGGAGAATAGATGGGGGCGGAGCCAGTCAGAGGTGGTATTTGCCAGTTCTCAGAACTATTCAAAATTTCCACTACCAGTTCTCCAGAACTGGTCAGAACTTGCTGAATTCCACCTCTGGACAAAATATATCAATTAATTACCTTGCAACTTTAAAGTGAGCTTAGGAACATGGTGCAAAAGAATTTTAACGCATTCTAAGAAAGAGGCAGGAATAATATTGTTTGTGAGGAAGAAATTTCTCAGGAAACTGGAACACTGATTTCAGCCGTACAAATTATCTAACGATGCAACACTTGTTGGTTTTGAGGAATCTCACTCAATTGTACTCTGGGCCTGCCTAGTTCTCTAAAAATAGATATAAAAATATGGGGGGAAAAAGAATTAATTATGGAAAGTTTATAAGTGTTCCCAAGGAAGTATGATGTTCATTTGAAAATAAATGTTAAAGATGTTAAGATTGTAATTAATATTAATGATAGAATTGAATTGGAATGGAATGAGTGTTTAATTTACTATTGTTTTATATATATACATGTACTTACGTGTATGGTATTCAGCTTTGTTCAGGTATTTTCCCACATCATCATAGTTGTGCTTTTAAAGTTGTAGCAACTTTTTGGCAGAATCTCATCTGCCATCATCAGAATCATCATATACAGAAGTGTGACCCCGAGACTGATGATGGCAGATGAGATTCTGCCGAAACGTTGCTACAAATTTAAAAGCACAACTATGATGACGTGGGGAAATATATATATACATATATATATACCTGAAGGAAGCTGAACTGCATTCATGTAAGTACCCGCGAAAACTTAAAAAAACAAATACATACATACATACATACATATATATTTAAGTGTGTATTTTAAGAATGTACCAAGCAGAATGGAAGTTATGTACTATATTGAATGTTATAATTATAAAGACATAAATTGAAGTTTAAAGCCCCTGTCACACTGCACCAACGGATGCAAAGAGGATGTAAAACGGACAAAAAAGCTTGCCATCCGTTGGTTAATGCTAATGTATCCCTTCTGTACTCACGCCTCAGTTTTTTCATCCTCTCTATCCGTCCAGCAATCCCGTCTATTGACATTTCATACCGCTCAAGAAAAGTTTTGAGCTGCTCAAAACTTTTGCGCGGAAAAATGTATCCAATTTCCGTTCTGCATCCGCAGGCATCCGTTCTGCATCCGTTAGCATCCGCTATATCCTCTAAGGCATCCGTTCCGCATCCGCGCAACTCGCATCCGCTCGGACGCAGGGAGGAAAACGGAACGGACAGCAGAAACGGATGCCAGAACGGATGCCTAGCGGAAACAAAGTGTTTTAAAACGGAAAAAACGTTCGCAGAGGGGGAACCGTATCCTCGGATATTAAGGATGTCTCAGGATTGCCTAGAGGAGTGCCTAGAGGATGCCAAAGGGACACCTATACTGCTTATAAAAAGGGGGAGCAAACTCGTCTGCATCTCACTTTCAGAAACGCAGCCCAGCTGTGGCAGACCTCTGCTGCCTTCATCCTGACTCTTGCTCTTCCACAGCATCCAGTCATGTCAACGTGGATCGGTAACACAGTCCTTTTGACAGGCCACCATCCTTCTGCAACAGTGCGAGCCATCTAACAGGCTCTGTGAACTCTATCTACGGAAGAAAAAGAGGCGGCCAAAGAAGCGTCCTGGTCCGGAAGGATGGATCGGGAAGAAGAGCAGAGTAACGGACTGTACAACAAGCTGATGGTGGAGCTCAAGGAAACGAAGAACACCTCGGAGCATTCAGAAACTTCATGAGATGCGCCTCTAGCCATGTTTTGAATGACTTGTGCAGCGGCTGAACACCGCAGGTTGAACCAAGGCAAACACGCAATTTCCAGCCCAGCCTTGTAACCTGGGCTCCAGGTGCACTCACTCTGCGCCACCCTGGCCTCTGGGACCGACCGTACAGGAGCATGCAGTACGCTGGAGGGTGCCACACAACATCATCAGCATTGTGGTCAGAGAAGGTGGTGCAGGACATCATCGAAGAATACCTGGAGGAGCTCCTCCAGTGCCCTCCACTGAACAAGGCTGGAAGAAAGTTGCAGAGCAAGTGGTATCAGAGGTGGAACTTTCCCCCCACAACCGTTGGAGCCTAGATTGGAAGCACGTGGCCTGCAAAGCTCCAGCCAAGTCGGGCTCCACTTATTTCACTACAAGGGCTTCTTCAGCATCGTCCTTTCGCCATGGTCGAATGCCGCAAGGAATACATGCCAGTGACCTCAAGGAGGGGCTGGAAAGGCAACTCATTGTGGGCCTTCCCAGATCCCAGAACCCCTGGCCAATGAGCACGCAAGATGTGCCCTAATTTCATCGTGGGGGATGACGCCTTCTCTCTCAGAACTTACCTCATGAAAGCCCCTAACACCTCCAGACCGCCTCACCCGTGAAGAGAGGATCTTCACTACAGGCTGTCCAGGGCAAGGCGGGTGGTGGAGAACCGCCTTTGGCTCCTGGCACAGGTTCCAGGTACTTCTCACCACCATGCAGCATGCACCCAGAAGACCGTGAGAAAGATTCGTGGAAGCTTGCTGCATCCTGCACAATCTCATGTGCACCCGCTAACCGCGCCCAGTCTTGGCAGAAACAGGCTCGTGGACCTCACAACAAGCAATGGGGGACATGGAGCGTGGGGAATGGAGGCAAGGGTGAAACCTGATAGACACTGAGGATGTGCAAGGCCCCAACAGAGCTTTCACGTGAGGGAAGAAGCAGCCCACAACCTCCTGAGAACTGGTGCAAAACTCCCCAGTGGAGCAGTGGAGTGGGCAGACAGGATGATAGATGATTAATGGATGCTTCCTTCAGCTGTCCTCATCACACTGATTGAGAATTGGGCCATGTATGTTGGGTGGGCCTACAAAACAGGACATTTAATAAAGAGTTTGTTTTATGTTGACATGTGTGGATGAATGCTATACTTGTTATTGATAATGAAGGGCCAAAGGTGTGGCAACCTGGGGGTGACCAACAGTCCCAATATGCTTGCACTGGAGGTTTATCCTATCCCACAACTATCTAAGCAATCCGCAAAAGGTAAATCCCTGCCCCATATCAGCTATTCTCCATCCCAAAGGTATCCCTGCCCATCCATCAGCTATTAACCCCATGCCAAAGGTATCCCTAGCTCATTATCCAGCAGGTATCCCGCCCACCCCACTGCATCTTAACCATCCCAACAAGCATGCGAAAGGCTTAAACGCATTTCTAAAAGTTTCCAACCGAAGACTTTATTAAAAAAAAGAAATGAAGCAAGTGGTGTGGAATCATAAGAATAGACCTTTATTGAAACAGAAGCTATAAACAAAATGACCCAAGTCAAAAGTGTCCAAATAAAGTCCCACAGGTTAGCCCAGCCAGCCAGTCTCCTGGCACTCCTCTTGTCACTCGAGGTGTGCCTCAGTCTTCAGGGGTGAAGGGTCCAGGTGCTGGTGGAGGTGGGTGCTGCTGGAGTGCTGGTCTGAAGCCCCACTGGGGTGCCTGGCCCCGAGAGGCACAGGTGACGTTGTTTGAGAAAGCTCTCAGATCATCTGCTCAGACCCGTGATGCCTGAGAGGTCCTTCCTCCATGCCATGGGGGTAAGCCCCAGTACTGATGACAATGTACTGAGGCGCGGCTTGGCTGTGGGGTGGAGGGAAGGAGTACGTTGTATTGGGGCTGTCTGGCTCTGCCAGCTGGGTGAGGACTGGTCGTTGGTGGCAATCGCTGTCGGTGGCATGCATGGCGTGGGTGGGCATCGGTGGCATGCAGTGGAACCGGTGGCCAACGGTGTCGCCCGATGACTCTGTGCTGGACTGGGAGGGCGGGGAGGGCTGCTGCCTGTGCTGCTGACCTCCCTGGTAGCCGTAGCCCTGGTAGGTGAGGGGCTGTGGGAAGCCTTGGTATGGGAGGGACAATCACCTGGGGTGGAGGAGCAAGACCTGGACTTGGTGGGAGCCAGGTTCCTCTGGGTCTGGAGGGTTGTGAGCAGCTCCGTGATCCGGTCCTTCACCACCTGGTACTGGGGATCCGCCATGTCCCCCTCAGGGCCTGTTTGACATAGGTGAAGGAAAGGGCCCCCCCCCCCCTTTTGCGTTGGAGATTGAGGAGTCGGTATGGACCACTGAAGAGAGGAGATCTATGCTGGTCTGGATGGTATCCGCTGATCTCCACCAGGACAGGTGTGGCTCTGCCCCTTCCTGCTGTCTGGCCTCTGGCTTTCTGTGGAGGTGGAAGGCTGGGGGGGTGGAATGCGGCTTACGGCTGTGGTGGAACGCGATGTCTCCCTTTCTTCCCACCGCACCAGGGGAGTCCTCCACAGCGCTCCACCACGGTTACAACCCTGTCCGCAGGTTCTCCGCCGTGGCACTGCTCCAAGCAGAAACCTGCCTGGAGACAGGGACTGACTCTCGGCTGGAGGATGGACTGGCAGCTTAGCAGGGCTGCCGAAGAGAGGGGTAGACAGAAGGGGCTCCTGGTGCTCCTCGGTGGTGGACTCTTCACCCTCCAGGAAGCCTGCACCTTGGCCTATTGACATAAGGTCTCTCTGTCCGTCAGCTACCGTGGCCTGGCCTGATTTCTTACAGTGCAGCTTCCCTGTACCAGGTGTGCAAATGTGCTTCCCTCACCAGCCGAGGAGGACATCTCGATGTGTAGCCACAGACTCTCCGCCTTCTCTCTCCAAGCAGCCTGCCTTCCTTTTTGGTGTCCCTGTACAGCCGGTGTCCCTTCCGCCACAGATAAGTCATTCTCTCTCAGCCACTCGCAGCACCTCATCCTCGTGTTCCTCCTCAATAAAGTACTGCCCTCCTCTCCGTTGTCGCATACGCCTCTTTATCCCTTCTTGGCAGGACCAGATGGGCCCCTCATCAAGAGGGGCTTCCAAGGTCAGTAGGGGGCTGCTCCCTCCACACCACCAGCAGTCAGCCAGCCAAGCAAGCAGGATCAAGCAGCACACCAGTCACACCAGCCAGCACCAGAACAGCAGCAGCAGAGTGAGCACCAGCACGCCAGCAAAGACCAGGAGGCAACGAGCAGGACGCAGCAGCGACGAGACCAGGAAGCAGGAGCAACAGAGCAGAACGAGCAAAGAACCAGGAGCACGAGCAGGACCGAGCCGCAGCTTCAGCAGAGTATGCAGGCAGAAGCACCAATCGCGAGGAGCAGCTTCAGCAGAAAGCTCCAGCTTTCCAGAAGAGCGAGCCCCGAAGCAGGCAAGAAGCCCCAGCAGAAGCAGACAGGGACAGGGGGCGGGAGGGTGGCGCCTGTCCCTCTTGCCAGGGATGGCGGCAGGGTTTTGCTGAGGGCTTTCGCTTCTTCCCCATGGTTTGTGGGGTTGCTGGCTGGCAGGGAAGCTGGCAGGGAGGCTGGCTGGCAGGAAACACTGGCAGGAAGCCTGGCCAGGAAAGGCAGGCAGGCAGGCAGGGCACCAAGGCTGCAGGAAGGCTGGCACCGAAGGCTGGCAGGAAGCCTGGCCGGCAGGGAGGCTGGAAGGCAGGCTGGAGCAAGGCTGGCAGGCAGCGCAGAGAGCAAGACTGGCAGGGAAGCTTGGCCAAGGAGGCTTGGAGGCAGGCTGGCAAGGAAAGGCTGGCTAGCAAAGGCTTGAGACGGAGGCATGCAGGACAGGGCAGGCAAGGAGCTGCGATTGTATCCCGGCAGCAGGTCTTACCTCCGACGTGCCGAGCTACTTCCTTTATATTCTGCGTGGCTTACCAAAATCCCCCCCGCATGCGCAAGTTCATGCTTGCATCCATTGGCTTTCCGCTCTGCATCCCTCAGGCGCTTCCGCTCTGCATCCGCGTTCATCCGCTCTCGCATCCGCTGTATTCCGTTCCGCATCCGCTTTGCTGAGGATGTCCGCCGGAATGCCTAGCGGATGGCCATCACGCTCCATCGCGCTGGGGCTTCCGTTCCGCATGCCTCTTTGCATCCCGCTCTGCGTCGCTCCCCGCGTCCGTTCCTTTCCGTGTTAATCCGCTCGTGGTTATGGCAAATTTATTGGCCGCCTTTTTGAGGCGCGATTAAACAACGGATGGAACATTTTTGCTCGTCCGTTGTGTCCTTTTAACTGACTCAGTTTTGGCATCGCCGTTGGGCAGTGTGACAGGGCCCTATAACATAAGAGTTGAATGGATAAAATTAAAAGATCATAAAGGTGGTCATCCTCGAATTAGTAAACCTCAGGGAAAAATTTGTTTAATGACGAAAATTAATGAAATTGGAAGCAGGAACAAGACAAAAGTAATCAAATAGTAAATGATTAGAAAGACATTGAAACTTAGAAAAAGATATCTAATTGAAATTTAGATATGAGATAATTAAAAATAAAGTTTAGAAAACCAAGGGGAGGGGAAATTAATGGAGAAAATGTTAAAATAGTAATAAGACATGGAATAGAACACAAAGATGAATATGAAATTGAGTTTGTGTCTGTATGGAGAAGTGATAACCCGGGATCATGCTAGTCTCAAAAAAAGATGTTTTATTTGTATTTTGTGAAAACCCAAATAAAATTTATATTAAAAAAAATAAAAAGAGGTCCAGGTTGCTATGTATGCCCTGCCCAGGAAGCCATGAAAACTGTGTATGCGCGTACATGCATAAACATACAGGGAATCCTCAACTTACAACCATAACTGAGCCCAAAATTTAACCTTGGGGAGCAAGACAGTTGTTAGGTGAGTTTTGCCCCATTTTATGACCTTTCTTGCCACAGTTGTTAAGTGAATCATGTCAGTTGTTCAGTTAGTAATACGGTTGCTAAGTGAATCTTGCTTCCCCAATCATTGACTTAGCTATTCAGAAGGTCACAAAAGGTGATCACGTGACCCCGAGACTTGGCGACTGTCGTAAATGTGAGTTTGTTGTCGAGAATGCAAATTTAATCACAGGGATGCGGCAACAATCATAAGTGTGAAAAACGGTCATGTCACTCTTTTTTCAGTGCTGTTCAAATGGTCACTAAATGAACTGTGGTAAGCCGAGGGCATCCTGAAGGATGAAAACCAGCTTTCCTTGTCCCACGAAGAAGACAACGGTTCAGTTCTTCCAAACTAAAACCCCAAATCAGTTTAACTTGTATTTTTCAGGATCGCTTCAATCTGAGGAAGCCGAGCGGAATTAACTGCCTTGTGGAAGGCACGATTCCTCCAAGTTCCGGTTTATCGAGCTCCAGTGCTTTGGTCTGTTGTGCGGCACTCGTGACTCTCGTGGCCAACGCCAAGACTCTTTCCAAGGTAAGGTGGAAAGGAGGACCATGGTCTTCAGCGCAGTGGTTGCCAACCAGTGGGCTGGGGACCACTGGTGGTCCACAAGAAAATTTTGGTGGTCCTCAGAGAAATGTCACCCGCAAAGCAATTAATTCGGGCTGTATAGGAACACAAGGCTGCACCACCCACATGGCCCGTGGGAACACAAGGCTTGTGTCACTTACATTGCGAACAACACAAGGTAGTGAGGGAAGGTGGGAAAGGGCAGAGGGGGGGAACTTGCCCCATTCATCCCACGCGCCTGGCCTGGCCACTGGGCTGCTTCTTTCCTCTTCTTTCTTCTGATTTTGACTACATGCAAGGAAAGCAGCAAAAGTCTTTCTTTCTCTCCCCCAAACTCCGCCAGAAATGAGTCTTTGGGATGCTGCAAGGCATTCTGCTTCAAGAAGCTGCGCCGGAAAGACAAGTCTCACAAAGACTCATTTCTGGTGGAGTTTGGGGGAGAGAAAGAAAGATTCTGCTGCTTCTGCTGCTTTCCTTGCATGAAGACAAAAGTCTCTTTCTCCCCCTGAGAATGGAGCTGGAGAAAATATCCTGTGATCCCAAATAAAGAATTGATCAATCGGAAGGAAAACGGGGTGGGGAATTTTCCTCCAGACTTTTTTGGGGATTTTCCCAGGCTCTCTGGTCCATGGGATTTAAAATTATGAGTTTGGTGGTCCCTGAGTTCCAAAAGGTTGGCGACCCCTGCTCCAGAAGACCGTTAAAATTGAAGCTGAGGAATTTACACAGTTTTTTAAACAGAAATTCTCAAAACTATGAATTGTTTCCACAGTTAGTAGTTGGGGAATTTACCTTTGAAGTAATAGACTGATGGAAATTTTGAGACTGTGTTGGGGCCGTTTAACATAGATGGCTACAATAATTATTTGTGCCCTTTCAAGAGTTCTTCCAAAACGCAATGGTAAATAAAAAGGCAGTAAATATTTAACAACAAATCTAGTCATGTTTTGGATTCTTTCCACTGGGGTAACGAATGGCCCTTAGGTGGTGGAGGATGGAAGGGACAGAAGAATCTAGCTGGAGCAGGTTGTAGGGTTGATGGCCTCTTGTAGTTTTCAACCTTCCAGTTGACTAGAAAAATATTACCGACATGAGTCTCTCCTGTGTCCCAAAGGTACTGTTCAAAAGGCAACTGGGCTTTCTTGGGTCTTTTTTTGAAGAGCGTTTGTTCCAAAGTGCAGGGCTAAATCTCTGTGGAGAGCCTCAATCATCCAGATTGTGTTTGTTAAAAAAAATCAAGAAAGTTCAGTTGCCTTTTGAACAGCATCTTTGGGATACCCATGACCTGGATGATCGAGGATCTCCGTAAGCGATCCCTTCTCATGCTTCTTCTCCCAGATGTTCTTTGGTTCCCCAGCTTAGCTTGATCTGTTTTTTTTCTAAGCAAGAGGAGATTCTGTCACATAATGTCCTGGGCTATCTCCCCTTCATATTAAGGCTTATGTTGTAAAAAGTCCTTAGGCAACCATTATCTTTCCCAGAAATGCTGCACCAATGCATGCCTGCACCATCAGAGGTAATGTGGTGGTGAGTGAGGAAGGAAACATCTCGTTGCTAACATGGCATTACTGAATGCCAGTCCCAGAGAGATCCTCCTGGCATCTAACAGATAATCAGAGTTGGAAGGGACCTTGTAGGCCATCTCGTCCACACACCCCATCCAAGTGGGAGACCCTACACCATTTCTGACAAATGGCAGTCCAGTTTCATCTTGAAAGCCTCCAGTGATGGCACTCCTACAACTTCTGAAGGCAACTTCTGTTCCATTGGTTGATTGTTCTCATTGTCAGAAAGTTTCTCCTTATCTACATTGTGACATTTCACTGTGACAACATTGATGAGGTTTTGTGAATTTTCAGGAGAGGTTATTCAATTGTTTTGCTGGACGAAAGGTACTTTATGTGAACATTGTTACAACTGCTCGTGTTCATTTTTTTAAAAAAAATAATTTCATTAAAAAAAAAAATTACGTTGAGAGGTCTACTGTTGAATTTGCCGAAGAAGTGGCCTATTTAAAATTCTGTGTTAAAGGTTGGGAAGCCTGTAACGAATGATCTAAAGAAAGGCTGCAGATTAATGCCATCTTTAAAAAATTAGCTGAGTTGGTCTACCAAGAGAAATGCAAACTTTTAGACCATCACAGAATAATATTCTGACACACAATAATTGGAGGAAGCTTGCTAAATTATTTCCATGTCTTTGTTTTGGAAAATATTTCATTTCTGTTTGTAGCAAAGATGCAACATTCAAGCGCAGTCCTTATTCCCTGTGGCATCTTATGTGTTATTTCATAACCGATAAAAGCATTTCTAATGTTGTAATCTGTTTCTTTCCTGAAGACACAGAGATTGACTTGCAATTTCCCAACAGCCGTTCAGTTCTGATAGTTCAATACTCATTGAGGTTCCTGGATCTTGTGTCAATGTACTGTTCTAATTGTAAAATCATTTTAACCCATGTTTGGAATGTACTTTGGCTCTACCTTGATTAGGTTAAAAAAAATGATTTTCAAATGTTTTCTGATGCATTGAATGTTAAAGGGGAAAGTGGCATTCAAAAAGAACAAAGTTGCAGTTTTAAAAGTCTGTGGAGATGCTCAGTCATCCAGGACATGTTTGTCGCAAAGGGTTTGGGTTAGGGTAATATTCCTTGCAATCCCTCTTCCCTTCCCTACCAGTCAAGTCAGAGCTGAAGAAGCTTCTTGGATAAAAAGCGAAACGTCTTCCAAGAAAAAACAGAAATTACAATTGCCTCTTGAAAAAGCACCTTTGGTGCAGTGTTAAAACTTGAAATGTGGATGCTATTTGAAGCAACACATTTTGCATGTTCTTGAACAACTTAGAGGATAGTTTATTCTGATCGATGTAGAAACCAAACAGTAAATTGTCTCCATTTCCTTAGAATAACTTTTTTTTAAAAAATGTGAGGAAATTCACAAAAAATATGGCAATGCAGTTAATCACTTGCAGCCCGAAGGTAATTTTTAAACTTAGCATTAGAATGCCAAAGAGAAGAAACTAGGTTCAGTTTTGTTTTGCCTTAATACTCACTGGGTAGTGTCAGTAAATGAATCATAGAAGCTGATCTGACCAAGATGAAGATCTAATGTTGTGTACATTTGGTTTTTGTCTGTCTTCCTTTCTCTCTTCTACTCACCTTTATGGAATAGTTGGAGTGGGAGGTGGATTTTCAGTAAAAGCATGATCTGAACTTGTTCACTAACAAAGTAGACACACAGAGACCTTTTTCTTGCCAGGAGCCACACTTTCTTTTCAATAGTATTTATTTATTTATTTGATTTGTCAATAACTTACAAGATAATAGGTATAAGTATAAACATAATTATGAATACATGAAATAGGTACATATAAGAAAAATAAAAAGAAACAATAGGACAGGGACGAAAGGCACTTTGGTGTGCTTATGCACGCCCCCTACAGGCCTCTTAGGAAGGGGATGAGGTCAATAGTAGACAGTCTTAAGGTTAAAGTTTTTGGGGTTTGGGGAAGAAACTACAGAGTCAGGTAGAGTATTCCTAACATTGACCACTCTGTTGCTGAAGTTGTATTTCCTGCAATCAGGTTTGGTGCAGTTAACCTTGAGTTTGTATCTATTGTGTGCTCTTGTATTGTTATGGTTGAAGCTGAAGTATTCATTGACAGGTAGGACATTGTAATGTATGATTTTATATATTATACTTAGATCCTGGAGATTACCCTGGCCTAAATCATTATCATTTTATGTCTCTGAGTCAGTGTTGACCCTTGGCAAATACCCGGCTGACCTGGAGTTTTCTTGGCAAGGTTTTTCAGAAGTCATTGCCTACTTCCAAGGGCTGAGAGAGAGTGACTGGCCCAAGGTCACCCAGTTTACTTTGTACCTAAAGCAGGACAAAAACTCAGTCTTCTAGTTCTTAAAGCCCATGTCACACTGCACCAACGGATGCAAAGAGGATGTAAAACAGAGAGAAATGCTTGCCATCCGTTGGAAAACACGATGCATCCATTGTGTACTCACTGCGTCCGTGATTCATATTCTCTATCCGTCCAGCATCCGTCTACTGTGATTTCATCTGCTCAAAAATTTTTGAGCTGCACAAAACTTTTTGAGTGGATGAAGTATCCAACGCGTCCGTTATACATCCGCTACGCATTCAGGGAACATCCGTTATCCATCCACTATATTGTCTAGGCATCCGCTGCACATCCGCGCAACTCAAATCCGCTCCAGCGGAAAACGGACACAGGGAGGAAGCGAAACGGACGCGGAACGGACACACAGCGTTAGTAGCACGGACGTAGAAAGGATGAAAGCGGATGCAGCTCGGATATAAAGCATTAAAACGGAAAAAACGTTCATATAGGGGATGTATCTCGGATATTTAGGATGTCTGGAGGATCCATCTGTTCTCATCCGCTAGGCTTCCGTTGAACATCCGTTTTGCATCTGCGCTACGTCCTCCCCCCGTCCGTTCTTTTCCGTTCTCTTTATGTAAATTTTTGCCCCTTTTGAGAGCGGATAAGAACGGATGGAGCCACCGCTGGATTTTTGGCCGTCCGCTGTGTCCTTTTACATACGTTTTGCATCCATCGGGCGATGTGACCTAGCCTTAACCTGGGTGCCTTGAGCATTACATTAAACTGCCTCTCGGCCAAATTAACAGATGGAAGATATTTAACTAGAACAGAAGGACTTTTTGAGATGGGTCATGAATATTCTTATGAAGTAGGGAAAGTTGCTTTGGATATGGAAAAACAGCTCACTGGATTGGCAAAGAAATCCTGAGGAAAACTATATGGGCTGTAGAATATTGTTCACTCATGAGAAATGAACAATATGTGTTTTAAGGACAAGGACCACTAGAGCCCAGGGTTGGGGAAAGAGAAAATTTCACAACTCTTTTAGCAACATACTTACCTTTATTATTATTTTAAATTAAATGTAATAGAAATAAATAGGAAGGTTTTATTTCTATTATATTTAAAATAATAAGAAAATAAATATGTTGCCGAAAGAGTTGTGAAATTCTCTCCTTATCCAACCTTGGGCTTTAGTGCAGGATTGCATTATAGCATATCAAACTGAAATGCTAACATGAACACTGCCTGCATTTCGCTGAATGCTTCTGTCGACCTACCCAATATTGTCCCTAAAGAAAAATAGTAGGTAGCAACAATAACAGAAGCACTTAGACTTATACACTGCTTTACAGTACTTTACAGCCCTCTAAGTGGTTTACAGAGTCAGCATATTTCCCCCAACAATCTGGGTCCTCATTTTACTAACCTCAGAAGGATGGAAGGCTGAGTCCACCTTGAGCCTGGAGAGATTTGAACTGCCAAATTGCAGACAGCTGGCAATCAGCAGAAGCAGCCTGCAGTCCTGCATGCTGACCACTGAACCACCGCAGCCCTTCCTTCCTTCCTTCCTTCCTTCCTTCCTTCCTTCCTTCCTTCCTTCCTTCCTTCCTTCCTCCCTCCCTCCCTCCTTCCTCCTTCCTTTCTTCGTTCCCACTTAGCAATAGCACTTAGACTTATATACTGCTTTACAACTCTAAGTGGTTTACAGAGTCAGCCTCTTGCGCCCAACAATCTGGGTCTTCATTTTACCAACCTCAGAAAAATGGAAGGCTGAGTCAACCTTGAGCCTGGTGATTATCGAACTGCCAAATTGCAGACAGCTGGCAGTCAGCAGAGGCAGCCTGCAATACTGCACTCTAACCACTGCGCCACCACGGCTCTCTATTTAATCAATGCTCACTTGTTTTAAAAAAAAAGGGGGAAACTGATGTGCCCTCAGAAAGTAGCCTCAATTTACCTTCAGCCAAAATACATGTTTTAAAAAAGCACGCTCCATCTCAGTAACTCTATCATGAAGCACCATCGATTCTCAGACTGATAAATGCACCTTCTGACCTGGAAAGACTCTTGGGAATTAGAACCTTTTTTATGTACTGGAAACTAATTGAAGAACAGAAAGCAAGAGAGCTGGAATTAATGGCTATTAATCACAATTATCCTAGTTTTCAGAAGAGAAAACGCAGAGGCCAGGGAAGTAATCTTCTGCCACAATGAGGCAAGAGGGCAATCTGGAGACTGTCCAAAGATCAGCCACAAGACTGGACTGAAATTAAGCAAGAGGGCAAGAAACCTTTAACAAGAGAGGGTTACAAAACTGTCTATAATCAGGAGCTTTGACACATGACCTACATCAGAATACCCCACCTGACCCCAACACTTTTGCACCCCTAGGTTGTAACTGTGGGAAGGCTTTCCTCCTTGGCCTACAAAGCTTCATTCCAGCATCAGAAGTGGTTCATTAAGGTAGTCCAAATACACAAACTCCGGAGTAGACCATGATTTCAAGGGGAGTCTTTTCTTACAACCAGATACCCTGTCCAAAAGGTACTCTTTCTGGAAAAGCACCTTTGGGGACAACCATGATCTGGATAGTTGACAATCGCCATGGACAACCAAGCATTCCTGCATTTTCCCACTGCAGATCCTTCAGACATCTGTGCACTTCCCTGCTCTGGGGCAGACACAGCTGCTGGAATCTGATCCTTATGGAAGGTGGGTCAGGCACAGCCTCCATAGCATCCTGGGCTCCTGCCCAGTGGTGGGATTCAAAATGTTTTTACTACCAGTTCTGTGGGCATGATTTGGTGGGCATGGCAGGGGAAGGATACACTGCAAAATCCACATTCCCTCCCCACTCCTGGGGGAAGGTTACTGCAAAATCCCTATTCCCTCCCCATCCCACTAACCTGATTTCCAGCTCCGTTCTCCTTTGCAGGGCAACCAAAGAAAACCGAGCCAATCAGCTGGGACTCAGTGGGAGGCAGAGAATAGGTGGGGACGGGAGCAAGGGTTGGATTCAAAATTTTTAACAACCGGTTCTGTGGACATGACTTAATTTGTGGGTATGGCTTGGTGGTCATGTGGCTGGGTAGGCATGGCTTGCTGATTGGACATGGTTTGGTGATCACGCGACCAGCTGGGCATGGCTTGGTGGTCATGTGACTGGGCGGGCAGGGGAAGAATGCAGTCACTGATTGTTGTGCATGCGTGCAATGTCGTGCATATGCAATAAGGATTGACTGGGCAGGGAGCGGAGAATCAGGCAGAGGGGGGCAGGGCCAGCCAGGGGCCCGGTTTACCGGTTCTCCGAACTAACAAGAATCAAAGCAACCAATTCTACCGAACCAGTAGAATCCCACCAGAGGTGGGTATGCAGCAGGTTCTGACTAGTTCTGGAGAACCAGAAGCAGAAATTTTGAGTCGTTCGGAGAACCAGCAAATAGCACCTCTGGTTGGCCCCGCCGACATCTATTCTCTGCCTTCCATTGTGTCTCAGCTGATCGGAGTCCCAAATGATCGGCTGGGTCTTCTTTCATTGCCCTGCACAGGAGAACAGAGCTTTCCCTCCCACGCCCACCAAGCCACACCCACTAAGTCACACCACGCCCACCAAGACATGCCCATAGAACCAGTAGTAAAAAAAATTTGAATCCCACCCCTGGATGGGGCCAGTCAGAGGTGGTGTTTGCTGGTTCTTCAAACTACTCAAAATATCTGCTACTGGTTCTCCAGAACCGGTCAGAACCTGCTGAATGCCCACCTCTGCTTCTGCCTCATGCTTGGATAAGGACCTTTAGAGGTGGGAGCATAAGTTAGCAACAAAGGATGTAACTCTCAGCTTGGGTTGAAAAACAACTGCTGCACCACCACTAGATGGTGGTGGGGATTTTTATTTTTTTTTGCCATATAACGGTCCTCTTCATGTCACAGAGGACACTTCTGCTGAGACCAACATGACTTCGTTTGCCCTTTGAGAACTTTGGTTATGCTAAGATGCTTATGAAGCAGAGCTGTAGTCAAGACAGACACTGTGATGTAATTCTGGTCTCCTACATGGATGTCCAGCCTTGGGAACTTCAAAACTTGTGTCTATGGAGATTCTCAGTCATCCAGGTCATGGTTGTCCCAAAGGTGCTTTTTCAAGAGGCAACTGGACTTTCTGCTTTTGGGGGGAGGGGGAAGATATTTGGCTTCTGATCTAAGAAACTTCTTCAGATCTCAGATCTCTTTAAAACTTGTGGACTTCAACTCCCAGGATTCCCCAGCCAGCCATGGCAGTTGAAGTCCACAAACTCTTAAAATGGGCAAGATTGGACACCCTTGGTCTAGTATATATGTGATACCAACCAGCATATGGTTAATTGGCGGAAGGTGTGTCAGTCCTTGGCCACTATAGCATCCCTTTCTTTCAAAGTAGAATTTAGTGTTTTAGTCAAAACACCACTAGATCCCACTAGTCTTCTAGGTTTTAACTTACAGGATTGGGTAAAATGCAGGGTTTTATCTACCGACCTTATCCATGTCCAAGGAACATAATGAACACAAATATTGAAAGTATGTTTTGTTTTAAAGCGCAAAACTTACAATTCAAAGCAAGGAGATGAACTCCGCAAAGGGGCTTGTTCGAAACAGAGTTATCCTCAAAATTGGTCGGCTTTGTTAATGTTTTTGACCATATTTAGCTTGTATTGGGAGAGTGGGGGCCGCTTTGCAGACTGTGCTACGGTTCTTGATAATGTTGTTTTTCTGCTCTCCTAATTAGATATTTTCTGATTAAACGTTATTTCGTTGCATAAACATAAAAAGCCTAAACATAATCTCTTGTATAACCACCAATGATAAACATTCTTAGTTCATGCGCTGTCAATCTGGGATTAATAGCTGCCAACTGATACAAACATCCGGATTATATTTGCAAAAAAGACATCTTGAAAAGCGAGTGTCCAACTCTTTCACAGAGCGTTTGCCTTAGAGAAAGGTGAGGGAAGCTGTAACAGACTACAGAATAGTGAATAACAGGGGTGGAAGGGACTTCGGAGTCCCATTCCAGACAAATGACTGCCTAATCTCTTCTTAAACACCTCCAGAGAGAACAAGCTTTCCTCACTATTCCATTCTAGCTAAATCACGTTCCACCTAGCTAAAAAGGAGAGCCTGTCTATGAGATTTGGTTGTCTAAGCAGAATACATATTGTCCACTGAAGTCATCGTGTGCAAAATCTGCCACATAGGAGAACGTCTCCATGCTATCTGGTGGTGATAAGGAACAACTAGGTTGTATCATGCTTTCTAACACTAAGCATTTCCTGGAGATCATGGAAACAATCTAGAGAGGGATCCTTAAGTATGCCATCTCTTTATCTAAGTGTTCTGAGGAGACTAGTTCAAAGCAAAGGGTCCAGAAGGGGCATTCATGCCACTTCTATCTGTATTGTGTTTTTTTTTTTAAAAAAAGCTGATCGTTTATGGTCATTATCATGGGAATATTTGCAAGATTTCTGAAGCAGCTAAAGGACATGGTTGAAAGAAGAATCCCTGAGACTCATTGTTGTGGTAATTATGAACCACAAGTGTGCACGATAAAATATACAAGAAGAAACAAAATATGAAGAGGAAGGCCTGATAACTATATGTTAACTACTAGTGCATCTCTTCTAGGCAGATGAATAATTGATTTTTCCATGGCTGACTGATAACATCCCATTTTTCTCCTGAGATTATTTTAAAAATCTGACAGCAATAAGTCATTTTTGGATAATAAGCTATGTATGGAGTTAGGAATCAGTCATGTGATAAAATTTAAAAAAAAAGAAAAACCCACAAAGACTTCAAACTAGGACTGGTAGTTATTCCTTGTCAAAAAGAAAACATGTCATATTCCACAAAGATTGTGCAGGAGGACTTCTCTAAGGTAGAGTAGTGTCTAGTGGTGATTATGTTATGTAGAGGTTAAGCTCAGATTTTTGTGACTGTTGTGAAAGAAGGCCACTCTAAGACATGGTCTACTTCTTCGACAAAGACATGAATCCAAAATGGGGGGGGGTCTTTATTGTTTCGTTGAAAGCCCTCATAATTTCCCCCCATCGTAGTCTCACCTCCAACTTAACACCGAATCCTGTAAATCAACCTCGATGTATCACAGCAGAAACACATCCATGTTTACTGGAAAATAAACCACAGTGAGTCAGCACAGCAGTAGACAAAAAAGGGGAAACCTTTTCCATTAAGCATGATGTCAATTAGATAAATGTTTATCTTTTACGATTTCCTTTAAATAGATTTAAAGATGGTCTTGGAGTAGAAATCCAAGTGCTAAACCAGACTAAGATAAATACCACCCGCTCTTTTCATCTATCAAGCAGAGATTAGGATTCTGAAGTTCATTATTCGCCTTTATTTATTTTTTGGGGGGGAGGGGGGGAGTTTACCTCCAAANCATCTATCAAGCAGAGATTAGGATTCTGAAGTTCATTATTCGCCTTTATTTATTTTTGGGGGGGGAGGGGGGGAGTTTACCTCCAAAGAGCACTGAAGGAGATATAGTCATTTTTTGTCTTCTATATTAAAAACATCTGTCGGATCTGAACAATCGGTTGTGGGTTCTACTCACACGTTTTCCGAAGGATTTCTACACATTTCACATTTGTTAATCCCTTTTTGACAGTTCTATCTTCTCCACTAAGAGTTTATGAGGTAATTGACATAGCTGAAGGAGAGTTGTGAAACCGCTCTATCGGGTTTTCGCCATAATTGCAAGCCCTTCACTCTGATTAGGCAGCTCTTGAGCTCTCATTTTTACAACTGAAGTCTGTTTTCGGTGCCTTTATGGAAACAAAAAAGGGGGCAGGCCTGCACATTCCAAAAGCGAAGGATTTGTTGGCTTTATCTTATAACATGTACTGGATAATGTCTCCTTGGTTGTGCTCTAGCTTAAATCGCCACAGCTTTATAAACAGGGAAGAAATGTTTGTAATCCCCTTTTTTAATGTATTAAGGGAAAAGATGTTTGCAATCATGATATCCTGGGCATTGTACATGAGGAGCTGGATTTCTGCTGTCATTCACTTTTGAACTTCAGCCACCATAAACCTGTGGATAGAATGGGAGATAAATAGCCAGACTAACTGGAGAATAATCAAAGTTGAAGCTCAACACATTGGTGGTGATCAGCTGATTGGCCAAGGCTGACATGGAGGTTTGGACTCCAAAAGGCAATAAAACCTAAATATTACCCCGAAGCTCAGTTCATAAACCAGTCTTGGATTTCTCTGTGTATAATTTTCTAAGTATTCCTACTGGTCTTTTTGGGGAAGAGTGATTTCTGGTGTAAACCTGCCACAAAAGAAAGATTCCCAGGAAGGACTTCTTATTCAAACAGTATTAGCAAGTGCTGTTTAAGGGTCTTTCAAAGAAACTGCCAGGATTCTTCAAAATTAGACAGACTTTGGCTCTCCACAGGCAATCCACCACTAATTGTGAGGTATTATCTTGTCTTTTTTAAATTTGGTTTGTGGCACAGTCAGCCAGATGTTCAGACTGGATTTGGCATTTTTGTCTACTTACTGAGTCATTACTATTTACTGCCTCTTATTTGTAATGCTGGACGTAGGAGTCTAGGCTAGAGAGGAGGGTGCCATCCTATCTATAGAAGAGAAGAGAGAGGAGAGAAGAGAAGAGTTGGAAGGGATCTTGGAGGTCTTCTAGTCCAACCCCTGCTTAGGCAGGAAACCCTACACCACTTCAGACAAATGGTTATCCAACATCTTTTTGAAAACTTCCAAGTGTTGGAGCATTCACAACTTCAGGAGGCAAGTTGTTCCACTGATTAATTATTCTCATGGTCAGAAAATTTCTCCTTAGTTCTAAGTTGCTTCTCTCCTTCATTAGTTTCCATTCATTGCTTCTTGGCCTACCTTCAGGTGCTTTGGAGAATAGTTTGACCCCTCTTCTTTGTGGCAGCCCCTGAGATATTGGAACACTGCCATCATGTCACTTTCTTCAGCCTAGACATACCATCTTTGCCTCAATAGGGCAGAATTGCTTCCTTTGCTGTGCTCAGTCTCACATATTCCTGTTTTAAGCCACCGATCATTGGGGTTGCCAGACAAGACCACAGAGCCCTGGCCTAATGCCAGCCAAGCCAGCCACAATCCCAACCCTTCAAATAGTGAAGAGAGGCAGAACATGACATGCCTCTCAAGATCCAGCAGCTTGGGGAACTGTTTGCTCCTGAGAAATCAGGGCTCCATCAGAGGGAAAGAGAGACATAGGCTTAAGTTCAGGAAGGCTGATACCAGCTTATAGATGGAATGATGTGACAATTAGCTCATGGAGTATAGAATGCATGGAACAAGACTCTTATCTCAGAGTTATTCTGTTGTAAGGAATGCCTGCAGGGATATCCTCTAAACTAGGGGTCTCCAACCTTGGCCACTTTAAGACTTGTAGACTTCAAGCTTTAAAACCTGTGGGCTTCAAGCTTTGTTGGCTTAGGAATTCTGGGAGTTGAAGTCCACAAGTCTTAAAGTTGTCAAGGTTGGAGACCCCTTACTCTAAACTCTCTCTGCCTTGACCATTGTGTCCCCATAGGTGGAACTGGCTAATCTGTGCAGCAAGAGCGAACGTTACATTGGCACTGAAGGAGGTGGCATGGACCAGTCCATCTGTTTCCTGGCAGAAAAAGGAACCGTATGTACCGCCTGAACCATTAAGGAAAGTGTTCAAGGGATGCTTTGGGATAATTGACACAATAAGAAAATGATAAGATAAAGCAAAAGAGCTGAAATGTGTGTGATGTTATCAGGAGGGAGGAAACATTGAGAGTCATCTCGCTCTCTTATAATTGGGCATGTTTAAGTATTGCAAGACTTTCTGATGTAGCCTGATTAAAAACTCCTTTTGACTTATTGTAAGTCAAATTGTCTGTGTCTGTCTGTCTATCTATCATCTCTATCATCTAACTATGTCTGTCTGTCTGTCTATCTATCTAGTCTGTCATCTCTATCATCCAACTATATATCTATCATCTCTATTATTAACTATGTATATCTATCATCTCTATCATCTACGTATCTCTACCTACCTAACCTACCCACTCATCTATCTCTATCTATCTATCTATCTATCTATCTATCTATCTATCTATCTATCTATCTATCTATCTGTCTATCTATCTATTGCTGATCTGATTAATTCTGCTAAATTGCAGTGACCTTGTAAATTGTGGAGGGTAACACAAAATCAAATCAAAGGAACATTAATAAGATTTTAGATGACAAAATTTAGAAACCATCTCTCGTGGGGTGGGGGAGAAAGTGCTCAGATTCAATGAATAACTTTGTACCATAAGTAGCTTAGTTTGGTTGGATGTTAGTTTTTTCCCTTATTAATTTAAGATTCCCGTAGAAGAAGGAGGAAAAATTGTCCAAAGCTGAAGGGGTTTGATTTATTGATCCTAAACACAGCTAAATTACCAGTTGAAACTACTTTCTTACTCTTCCTCTTCGCAGGCAAAACTGATAGAATTTAATCCCCTGAAGGCAACCAACGTGAAGCTTCCAGGAGGAGCAGTTTTTGTGATTGCAAACAGTTGTGTTGAAATGAACAAGGCCGCGACTTCTCATTTCAATATTAGGGTGATGGAGTGTCGTCTGGCTACGAAGGTACTGTATGGCTTTCATCAAACTCTAATGAAACCATCACCCAAATATGTGTTGGCTGGAACACCCTTCCACTCTACCAGTTGTTGCTTTATTTTAACACCAGGTCAGGTGCTGCCTCAAAGGGCATGTTTATCTCTCCGGGAATCTGGACTCCAGCCATATATACATGATGGATGGAAGTCGGGATGGAATTCAGCCCTGTTGGAGAGCAGGCTAGTAAAAAAAGATCAGCCTGGGAAGAAAGGAACGAAGGAAGGAAGGAAGGGCCTTTCTTCTTGAGACGGTTCTCACGCAAGGAGAGCAAGGGGGATGTTCCCTCAGCCATGGAAAAGGAAGCATTTTCACAGTGACATGGAACCAAAAAAAGAGAAGGGCAACGTTAAAAGTCAGTTTCTGAGATTGGTGTTCAGGAATACTTGGGGCAGCAGGTTTTATCAGGAACCTGGACTATGTAGCTGATAATATGCAAGGTTATACTAAGCTGTCCAGTAAGAGAATTGTGCTTACGAAGGAAGGAAGGAAGGAAAGGAAGGAAGGAAGGAAGGAAGGAAGGAAGGAAGGAAGGAAGGAAGGAAGGAAGGAA